>VZRL01003545.1:46648-88474 GCA_013397895.1 Origma solitaria | reverse complement strand
TTTTTTTTCTTTTTTTTCTTCTAGTTGCCTGTTATTCCACAATTCAGGAGGCAATAATGTGTTTCAGATTTTACAATGAAATGGATATACATTTAGTAATCTTTCGCCTCTTCACTTATTTTCCATGAATGCTTTTAAAATGAGTACCAAAAAGCCATGAAAGGAAGAAGAGACATTTTCTTTTCCTCTGAAGATGGGAAAAATCTTTATCTCATCCTTTTGTCTGCACTATAAGAAGAAAATGAAAGCTTTCTCTGTCTGCAGATCTAGCCTGGAAATCTCAATTTTTTAACCATATAAAAGTATAGAATCAGAGAATCCCAGAACGGTTTGGGTTGGAAAGGACCCTAAAACTCCTCTTATTCTACCCCTGCCATGGGCGGGGACACTTTCCACTATCCCAAGCCCCTCCAAACTGACCTTCTGCCAGCTCAGTCTGAAGTTAATGAAGAAAACTTTGAAGGGGGGAAATGTTTTGATATTGTTCAAATGACATTGCCTTAGGTTAATATTCATGGTCATTTTTATTCAACCTATGAGAAAGATGGAGAGAAACTTTCTTCAAGGGCCTGGAGTGACAGGAGTTACCACAATGGCCTAATCTATAAAATCTATTCTCATGTTGGGATTCTGACTGCCAGGGTGAAGAACGTCCTGTGGGCACCCTCTGCACCTCCATGGCCACTTCCAGGAGCCTAAGGAACCAAAATAAGATTTAGGCACATATGGAAGTCTCTTTATTTCATTCCAGGTTGGTTTTTATAACAATGAATGTTGGCATTCTTAGCTTTCATTTTAAAAGAAAGGAACCTTCCACGTAATCATCTAATGCAGTATTTGGTGACTTAAGGATAAAACAACAGATCTGAAAACTCGTGATAATGAGACTTGGCAACATTTTGGTCAATAAAGGGGTTTTCTATTATCCAAAATCTAATATCAGTCAATACCTATAACATTATAGCATATTATCCAATTATCTGCATCAATTCAGCTTGAGTTTCCCAGTAGATAATGGAATTATTGGTTTGAGTTGGAAAGAAACTGAAAGATTTCTTAGTTCCTATCCCCCACCATGGGCAGGGATCCCTCCACACCGTGGGCAGGTATAATAATGGAATTATCTAAATTATGGCTACAATTACAACTGAATTATGACTGTATCTGTCCACTACTGTGGTCCAGAGCCAAAGTTTCCTGATCCCTGATCTGTAGTTCACGGCATTGCCCAAACCACAGGGATCTGAACAAGCACTATTTGGTACTTGCCTCTAAATATTTTGGGAATAATCATCTCTATTTTTAGAATAAGGTGGAATTGTTCTGCACTGATGGGCTTATACACAATAATTTTCAAACACTGCACTGCGCAGAGCCAGAGCAGCAGCCACGTATAAATTAGAAGTTCATCAATCAGGATATAATTAATACTACTTTGCCTTGGAGCCAAATATTAGCATCCTAATTTATTACAGTGTAGCAGCACTTTGTAAATGTTATGGCAAAGGCAGACACAATGTGGGAATATTTCAAACACTTGCGTGAGTAATGGAACAGCAGAGCAGCAAAGGTGTGTGCAGGTGCACCCCAGGGGCAGCTGGGGAACAATCAGCCACGAGATGAAGGACAAGGGAAGGGAGCGGCAGGACGTCCCACCCAGCGCCCACGGGACTGAGCTGCCAAGGCAAATCCAAAATGAGCTCTGTCAGGAGCAGTCAGTGCTCCACCTTAGGAGGAACAAAAGCATTAATGGCATAAAGAGATTAGGGAGGGAGGGAGAAGGAATCCAGCAGCCTATAGCAGTGCTGGCTCCTCCATCCAAGAGCTCTCAAGCCTCATACCTTGACCTTCAGCACTGAGTCCAACCAGGACTGTGGGGGTCTGTGCCCCCCACCCCAGCTCGGGGCTGCTGGGGTGGGAGGGTCAAACACTAACAGCTTTCTCTGCCCAGAGGTGGTGATTAATAACTCTAAGTACCGGTGATTAATAAGCATAAGAACTAACCAGTCAAATGCAATGTGCTGTAAATCATTGAGTTTTAAATTGTTTAGTTTTGAAGTTTGAAGCTGGCCTGAGCTCTTGGTTCTCTCAGCACACCACAGTGCTCTAATTCCCCACTGATCTCCTTTCCTCCTCAGACCAAACCTTTTTATCCTACAAAGCAATCAGCTTAATGAGGCCTGATTTACCTTTGGCAAACTTGGTAAATTTGTGCTTGCTGCTCCCAGGCACCTTCTGCTCTGCCTTGTGGCCAGAAATATTCTCATGAGGACTTGCTCCTTGATTTCCCAAGGGTGAAGGTGAGACTGAGTCTCTCATAGCTCCCTGAATGTCCTTTTGACACATTTTGAAGGTGACTGTGTCTCTTCAGTGGTGGAAGAGCTCCTCTAATCTCCCCTAATCTCATCAAAGGTGACAGTGAATGGCATTGAAAGGACAACTTCCAGCTTTCCCAGTGACTCCAGACACAGCCCAGTGGATCCCAATGGCTTCCACGGATTTGATATCTCAATTAAGCCCCAAGTCTGTCCCCACCCACTGCTGCTGACTCTTCTCCCTAAACTCCTTCACCAAACTCAGGGATCTGAGAGCCCTTTCTGGTGCTGCCTAAAGGCAAAGGAGGTGCTGAGCACCACGTCTGTGTCCCCTGTCACTAAATCCTCTCACACCACATTTAATTCTCGTTGGGTAAACACTGCTCTCTGGAACTCCTGACGTGTTTTGAGAATGGAATAAAAGTGGAAAAATAACAGAATGGTCCGAGTTTTCTAGGAATATTACAAAATCTGTACAAACATTGAAATATTGGATTTTTTTTTTAATTTTTTTTTTTTTTGTCACTTGAGTCTCCCAGAAAGTTTGCAGAAGTAGTGTCCTACTTAGGAATTCAGGAACTGCAGATCCGTGGGTCCATGTACAATCAGAGTCTGGGGTCTCCTGCTCTGACTATATAAAATAGACATTCCAGTGAAAATCCACTTGTGCTAGTCCAGCACATTCCCCCTCCAGGGCGGACGGTCCTTTCACCTTCGTCTCTTGGCTGCCACTTCCCTCTCTGACCTTTTGCTTGGAGCTGATTCAGTTTGATAACCCAATGATTTAATTTTGCCAGGTCAGGTTTTATTTTTTACAAGTCCAGCAAATTGTACTGATTGTGCAGATTGTTGCTGACATAGAGGGGAGAGTAAGAGGAGAGAAACTGCCTCTGGTGTAGTAATAAGTTGTGGGATGGACAAAGCTGGCCTGTAGTGTCCCAAATTTCATCTCAAGCTTGTCCACATTCAACAGAGACATTCTAGCACCTAGCAAGACAATTTAAAGGAATTTGTATTATCCATAACTGTTGGCAAATGCCATTATTTCAGCCATGTTAACAGTTCTCCAATTAATTTTCAGTCTTCTGCTTAGAAAGGTCAGAAGTAGATGAGATGCAAAAGCCATGTGAGGCTTCTCGGTGATGTTTCACAGCACCTTGATAAATATTGCAGCTGCCAGCTCAGAATGCTCGTTGCATTGTAAACACCACTGAATCATTTATTAAAAATGAATAAATGAAGCCAATAGACTTTCTGCTGCATTAGGCAGCCCTTGTCTGTGCCACGGAGGATTCTGCAGTAATCACATTGGGCTTCTTTGTTGGCTTTTCTTCCCTCTCCTCCCTGCTTGTCAAAGTTATTATTCCTTGGTGTCACCACTCTCCCTCCTGGCTCAGTGCACATCCTCTGCTTTTGCTTTTAATTGGATTCTTACCATAGGAGGGGCTTTTGAACACAAATATAGGATATAATGTGATAAAACCTCTACACAATGTGTAACTTCACCTTTTTTTCATGGCCAAACTGGAAGGAGTAGCGTAAATGTCCACTTAACCAATTGAATGTCTGGGAAAATTTGGATTTAAGTGTCTGACCCTCTGGGAGTTTGGTTTTGTGACTTTGGCACGTCACTTATGGCACAGAGGGCTTTAAAATCTGGAGTAGCAGTACTAACCCAGGGAATGGTTTGAAAAAATGGGCAGGGATAGATGGGATATTGGGAAGGAATATCCCTGGGAGGGTGGCAGGCCCTGGCACAGGTGCCCAGAGCAGCTGTGGATCCCTGGCAGTGTCCAAGGCCAGGCTGGACATTGGGGCTTGGAGCAGCCTGGCACAGTGGAAGGTGTCCCTGCCCATGGCAGGGGTGGTACTGCGTGGGCTTTAAACTCAACTCAAGCCCTTCCAACCCAAACCATTCTGGGATTTTGTGAAACTCAGTCCATCTCACTGCATGTAGAGCTGAGGAAAGCTCTGCCTACTTCCTACCCATGTGGACAGATGGATGTGTTTTCATTTCCACATTACCACAGAAATGTGCGTCCATTACAAACAAAGATGTTTTCCCAATGGATTTTGGGTTTTGAGAAGCTCCATTGTTGGCCACCTCAGAAATGTTTGAGCACTGTCAGCTATAGGGTCAAGCACTACCAAAGTGTCCATTAGTGAAAGATTCTTATAAAGACTTAAAGATTGCTATAAAAACTTAAAATTTGGCTTCTAAACCTCTTTGAGTCATTTGTAGATGTGAACCAGTTACTAGTGTAGCTCCATGTGCTCACTCAGAAGTGATTTATATCAAATATTTTGAAGGACTATCTCAGAAAAGCCACAAAGAGCTAACCTTGGGAGTGGATTGAGTAGCAAAGATTTGTGGTTTGCTGCACAATTTGCTGCACTGCTCTCTAACTGCGAACCAGGTTTGCTTCCAGAGGTGATTAAACAACAAATGACACCGAACTAATTAGAAGACTCTGCCATCTAGTGACTCGAGCAGCTGCGTGGAGCTCTCACGACCCTTCAGCTGAGCTTGAGGACATCCTTGTGGGCTCGGAGCAGCAGCTCACTCTGATGATCAAAACCCAAGTTTTCCTCTCAGTACACAGCATTAATTTTCCTAGCTGGCACTCATTTGGTGTCTCTCCAGCATTTATCTGCTGCGATTGCTGGCAGTACCTTTATTTATTTTTTTTTCTCTCCATAATAAGTCTCTGGAAAACAACCAACATCTCTTTGCTGCACCTTTACCTTTAACCTGTCTCGCTTTTTGTTTTTAAATGTCACTTTTCTGGGACAGCTGCTGACAGACAGGTACCAATGTGATACTAACAACATAACTATATGGCTGGAACATGTTATTTTTCCCGCACGTGGAGTTCAAATAAGACATTAGACGACAGGTGCTGTTGGATGATCGCTCACTCTCCTTTTACAGCATTTTTTGGCTGTGATGTTTCTCATGGCTGTGTTGTCTGAAAACTGAAAATTCCTCCAAAATTATTTTCCAACTCTGATCTTAATATTTCCTCCCTTCAGAGCCCTCCTCATCCCATTCCCAGTTTTGGGCTTAAAAATCAGTCATGACAGCACCAGATTTGTTTCTTCAGTGACAAGTTGGAGCAATGTCCTCCTTGGAGATATTTGTTATTTTGCTCTTGTAGGTCTTCAGAAAAAAGGGGTTTGATCAATGTTTTCTGTTAAATGGAAACATCTGAGAGACCAAACTTGCATTTTATAAATTGTCAAATAAAACTGGTAGCAAAACGTACTTCTCTTTCTGCAGGATTTTTAAATATCATCCAAATTTATTATCAGTATAATAAAAAATATTTTAAAAAACCCTGACAACTTCATCTTCATTTCTTAAATGCATTGGTTGCTAAAATGAAGTAATGAAAATTATGTCTCACATCACTGGCAGAATCTTGCTAATTGGATTATCCTGCCGGTATTTTATGACAAATAGAGCTCAGTTTTTGGAACATATGGAGAAATAAGATGTCATTTGAAGTTACCTCAATTCTGGGTTTGCAGGGGTGACTGGCATTATGGAATCAGAGAATCCCAGAATGGGTGGGAAGGGACCTTAAAGTCCATCCAGTCCTTGCCATGGGCAGGGACAGCTTCCACTACCCCAGTTTGCTCCACGCCCCAATGTCCAGCCTGGCCCGGAATCTTCTTGTTCAGGCTTCTTATTGAGCAGGGACACTGGAAAAAGGAGCCCCAGTCAGGAACTCAGATCAGCACCTCACTTTCACAGTAAAACAGGAGCAGACCTGGGCATTGCTGGAGGGGAAAAACCACCCAAAAGATGGTTCCTGTATTATTTTAATATTATCATCCCAACTATTTTTGTGAGATGGATTTAGCAACAAAAAAAAATTGCAGCTCATCGTGTTGTATCATTTCAGGTAGAACATCAGCAGGAATTTCTCCATGGAAAGGGCGCTCAGGCCTTGGCAGGGCTGCCCAGGAAGGTTTGGAGTGCCCATCCTGGAGGTGTCCCAGGAAGGGCTGGAGGTGGCACTCAGTGCTCTGGGCTGGGGACAAGGTGGGCATGGGCACAGCTTGGCTGCCATGGGCTGGGAGGGCTTTCCCAGCCTCAAGGATTCTGAGATTTTCATACATCTTTGGCACAGCAGTGCTGGGCAGTTGGTTCTAATTGATCATGTGTGAGTTGAAGCAGTTGGCTGTGGTGAATATGTGTTTTGGTACTGCTGGAGATCTATCAAAATAATAAAGCAACCTCAAAAAGAGTCTGAATTAGATTTGTATTTAGCCTAATACCCTGGGGGAAAAAAAAAAAGAAAAGAAAAAAAGAGCACTGAAATGACAAGCATTTTAACCTGGGTCTTTTGCTGAAAGGCAAGTCAAAGAACACCCTCAGAATTAGAAATAGATGCTAATTTCTGTAGGACTGTGCATATATTGTTATTGCTTGTTTTGCCAGGAGCTGACCCTGCTCCTGGAAATCTTTCATTGTGACCACTTAAAACGTGCACCAGTGTGCAAACAGCAGTGGTGTTGCAGGAGATTCTCTAATGGCATTACTCAGGTGGTTATTTCAGAAACTGAATACTAAGAAGCAATAAAAAATATCTCTTGTCTGGGTCCCAGAAGTGATGAAGTGGCAACTTGCACGGCGAAAATAACAGGAGGCAATGACAACATCCTGCAGCTGCTGAGCCTTGGAATGAGACATTCTGGTTCACCCAGGAGCTGTTTATCAATGGTGCTGCTGAGGCTTTCAGTGCGTAAAGTGCAGCACCTGACGAAAAAAAAACCATTAATGAGTGCTCGGGTGCTGTGCTGGGTTTGGCTGGGCTCGGGATTCCTGTCCTGAGTGAGCACTGGAGCAGATGGAGCTCAGAGTCGTGGACTAAATTAATTCAGCAGACATGGTGTGGCCACTTCATGGGCATTCCGCAGGGAACAGAAAAGGGAACTAAACTAAAGGAGCAGTATCTGTGCATTGGTAGCAATGAAGGGAGGGGGGAATGGGGTTAATGCTCTTCCCAGGGGCTGTTTTGGGGCTGTGTTGGGTTTGTGCTGACCACAGGGCTGCTAACACAGAGATGGTTTGTTCTTGCTGAGCTCACCCAGAGCCAAGGCCTTTGCTGCCCCTCACGGGGTGACCCCAGGGACATCGCAGACCCCTCAGGATGTACCGTGGGGGAAGAAGGAGGAACGGGGGACGTTGGGAGGGATGGGCTTTGTCTTCCCAAGTCACCGTTCCGTGGGATGGGGCCCTGCTCTCCTGGAGGTGCTGAACATCTGCCCAGCCCTGGGAAGGGCTGAAGGAATTCCTTGTTTTGCTTGGTTTGTGCAGTGCCTTTTGCTTTCCCTGTGAAAGTGCCTTGATCTCAGCCCACTCCAGTTTTACCTTCCCAGTTCTCTTCCTGATCCCACTGCTGGGGAGTGACTGGGGGCTGGATGGGCTTAAACCAGGACAAAGGTGTGGCTCATACAGCACTGACAGAGCACCAGGGGTGGGATTTTTGTCGAACTCCCCAAAGATGAACAGTAAATTTTTCTACACGTGATTTGCAATTGGACCCTGAGGCTACTCACGTTGTATTTGGTTAAAAATTTACCTTTCTACATACTTGTAAAAGTAGGCAAGTATAATAATATACAATAATATACCTATATCATGCATCTGCATAATTATATAGTAGTGTATAATGGCATAATAATTTATAATATTCTAATTTATAATTATACAATAATATACAAGTATAATAATGAAATATGAACATGCAGATTAATAAATAAATAAAAAATAATACAAACACTATAATTAATAATGAAAGAATACTTTGACATTTTAAGGTTTCTCCTCCAATATTTGAATTTTCTTTTGCTGATACGTAGTAGCTGCCTCCTGAGTGCTCAAAGTGCACAGGGATGTGTGTGATGTCTTACACATCCTTCCTCAAAAATCAATTCCTTCCTCCACCCCCAAGCATTAAATGGCAAGCGTGCTGTGAATTACTCAATCAAAAGTATTTCAGCTCGTCGTTGTACAGACCTATTTGCTCAGTCTGTCCAGCTTGTCTTGCTAATGGTCTTTCCTAATTTTTCTTAGCACTTACAAGCACCAGTTGTGGAAAATAAAGTGTTGGAAATAGCTCTGTACAATCATGCTTAAACGATTGTGGCTATTTTTCAAATCAACAGAGGAATGTTTAATAAGTGTAGGTCACCTGTTCAGTGAAATGGAATTTTTTGGGAACAATTCTAATTAGTAAGCTGTCATCTGTTATCAAGTGCAGATCAACCAATACTCCTTAGCTAGACTGTGAAAAAAGGTGTTCTTTTAATCCTGGAAATGAATGGAGACCTAAATGCTTAATACTGTGATCATCCAACCTTCTAAAAACAGGTCATTACACCCATGAAACCAGAGGCATTGCAAATATCAGCTTATTCGTGCAGCACTAATAAGAAAAGCTTGTATTAAAGGAGCAAAATACCTTCCAGCTAAATAGAAAACTGAAAATAGTAAAAAAAGCATATATTACACACATGCATTCAATTAGGGTTTTTTTTAGTTCCACTGGGTTTTTTAAAATCTGTTGCCTGGAACCACCCTTTTCCTGTGTAAAACCTGCAGGTTTTCCAGGGTAATCACCCACAGGGATCTGCCATTCCCACAGCAACACCAACGCTTTATGCATCTGCTCCTGCATTTGGTGTATCCCCAGTGCCAAGGATTGTGACTCCTTAACTCCTCATTCCTGCTTGTTTCCTGGCCATGTTTGTGCCCTGCAGACAAGTCTTTTGTATGGCCATTTACAGTAAATTTCTAAACACTATTTAGCTCTACTGTTCCTGTTTGCTCACGTTTTTTGGATAAACCACCCTCCCTCCCTCCCTCCCTTGCTTCCTTCCTTCCTTCCGCACCATTCCTTCCTTCCTTCCTCCCTCCCTCCCTCCCTTCTTTCTTTTTCTCTAATGGAAGTGTCCCAATACAAATTCCTGAGAAGACTTCAGGTACACCAATAATAAATTCCAAACCTGTAGGGGGTTTATTTTCTTTCTCATAATAATAAACATTTTAAATTATTAAAAAAAAAAACCCAACCCAATTTGCAGGGCTCCTCCTGCTATTATGAGAAAGCTACAGCAAGCAGTACCAGAGAGGCAGATACGTCCCCAGCTTAGCTATACTGTCTTTATGATATAGAGTTATATAGTCTTTATTACATTTCAGAGACTTTTTAATATTCTTTTCGAGCAACTAAGTCTTACTCTTCAACTTAGAATTTGTATAAAGGGGAAACGAAGCAGTGAAGGAGTAGTTTGTGCTGCAAGTACTAAAATTTTCAACATTTGTTGCTAACACAACTGAAATGTTCTTTCCACAGCTGTATAATGAAGACAATTTCCATGTTTCAGACATCCTATAGATTAAATGGCACTGGTGAGGGTGGAATGAGTGAGGGGAATGAGAAAAATTGTTAATATGCAATGCAGAAGGAAATACAGTTATGCATAAAACATTCCTATTCAGCTGTGGCTATGAACATATACCACATGCATAGCGAAGTGCAAATTTATATATCTATATAAATAAATAAATGAATAATTTATATGCATGAATTAATATGACAGAAGAACATGGTGAGAATCACTCAGTCTCAACCAGCTGGCATCCCAAGATGTTTAATTACCCTGCTTGGTTTCAGAGAACACCTAGAAATAAACCTGATCAGGTATTTGGGCAATATGTGTTTTTCTATGCAGATATAGACTGTAAGGAAGGTATGTTTTTCTGTATATTCAAGGTACATTGAAGAATGACAAATAGCTGTGACCAAAAAAAAAAAAAAGTTTTAGAAGTTATTAAACTGAAGGGCTGCTTATTTTGCTTATTTAGTATAAAAGAGTGACTGCAGTCAAAAATCACTGAGAGTTGCCACTGACACCAAGACTCAGGGACCACAGCAAAACTCCCAGGGACAGAAATTTCCTTCAGTCAGGAGAGTGGGATTTCAGCATCTGAAAAATTACCAAGGAAGGAAACAACTTAAGGATGGCTTTGCTAAAATGAGAGTTTCACATTACAGTTTTGACAGGTTTTCCATTAAAATAGCAAGGCTAATTATATCACCCCTATTTTTATTCCATAGCCTTCCCTCTGTGAGCTACACTGTTAAAAGTCCTGGGGAATATTCCTCATACGTTTGGTGATGGGAGGAATCAAAGAGATTTTAAATATGCTGCAAAGCATACTAAAATGAGCTGGATACAGCAGAAGAGAAATGAAATTTGGAGTTAAAGAGCTGAAGCAACACCTCATATGTCCCTCGAGGTATTTTGCCAATACCCATGGGAAAAATTATTTGAGATTCATTTTATAGGTTGAAGGATAATGGTTTAGGAACTGTCTGTCTATCTGTCCATCTATCTATCTATCTATTTATCTGTCTATCAATCTATCTATCTATCTATCTATCTATCTATCTATCTATCTCTCTTACCATCTTTTCAGCTGCTGCTTTCTTTTTCATGCTGATTCTTTTGGGCTGAGATGTGTTTCCTTCCATCAAACACAATTTAAGACAGAAACTAACAGCAGAGAATAATTTATTTCATAGAATCACAGAATCAGAGAGTGGTTTGGGTTGGAAGGGACCTTTAGGTCACCTAGTTCCAATCCCCTGCCATGGGCAAGGACAGATATTTAGAATTGACAGCAGCAACATTTATGACCCCTAGAACTACAAATGTTTTAGGTTAGGTTACTTTAGTAGGAAAATTTAGAACATTTTACCTAAACTACATTAATGCTAAGCAATCATCAGTAATGTAATTATAGAAACAGAAAACCTGCCTTCACCTGCATCAATCAAGTATTATTTTTATTAATTATGGTTCATTCAAGCTCCATATTTTGCCAAGGAAAGCCTGAGACAATTGATAGGTGGGTCATCACAGGTTGTACTATAAAACCTAAGAAAAATTATCTTTTTGTAATGAAGAGCCCACCTTTATTGTAAATTTGTCTCACTGGTGATCCAGAATACCAAGAAATAGCCTGAGAGTTTCCATATCAAATATCTGTGTGTTTCTAGTGCAAGGTGCCCCAAAATCAATGGAAAATTTCTTCTGAGGACATCACTTAAATGAAGACAAGCAATATATATCAACCCAGTCCTTAGGTGAGGTTCGCAGCTTTCTCTAATACAGCAATCCAATGACAAGGAAGGAAAAAAATACGGATTATGTCCTGCTGCTTCCTTTACTTTCTCAGTTGCTGATTTGGGTATGAGTTTAGTATTCAGTAAATATTCAGGGAGAAAATTGACTGGGATGAGGAGATAATATTATGCTCATGAGTGCTTAGAGGGTTTGGAACTGGCAATCACAGGAGGAGTTCTCAGAAGCATTTTAGCACAGCCACCTCCATTACATCTTTACATTACAGGCTGTTAAAGGACCAGACTGCTCCAAACAGAATAATTCAAACATCTGATGGCAGCAAATGTGTGCAAAATGCACAAATTATTGGTGTTCAGGAGAATGGGGATGGGGATCTCTCCTATAAGCAGGGGCTCCAGGGACCCTCTTGGCTGCCAGATGTAGCAGAATATTGCACATCTGAGAGGGGAAAGTGTGGGAATGGAGCCCAGGGAGAAAGGGAGACTGCCTTGTAATGCAGGGGCGGTGATATGGAAATGTAAAATGTGATGGATAACTACTCGAGCAGAAGTTTCAAGCATAAGACTTCAGTCAGTTTGGTCCTGGGAGCCCTCACAGGATAACAGGAAGAGCAGGACTGAGATGGTAATTTTGGGTATGAAAACTGTCCTTAGCTCTGATCTTTGCAATTCAGGAATGGAGTTGAAAGACCACCCAAAAAGAGTGTTTCTGGAAAACGTGCCACAGTAAAAAAAACTGGGAAAGTCTGACTAATTCAAGAGAAAACAAATAGGTTTAATCCACTGATCTCTCCAAGAGAAAGTGATGAAAGGGAGAAAAATCTCTTGGCAGCACAATAATGAGCAAAGTGGAGTGGGGGTGAAGACAGGCAAAAGGAACGAGACAGAGCTGTGGGGGACACTGGAGTCCCCCAGTGATTCATTGCTCAGGAGCGATGACTGCGTAGAAAGGAGCAGAGAAATGAAAACGTGCTTTGGAAAGAGTTTGCATCTCAAAGGAGAGGTTACATGGCAGAATCACGGTGTGTGCAATGATTCAAGAATCAAATTCTGAGATTATTTTGGTGCCTGGAGATGGCATTTGCTGATGTGAACTTATTTAGCCAGAACCTCGCTTGATATTTTGAACATAAAGAGGAGTTAACCACTAGCTGAGTTTCTCAAATTGTGTTTCTCAATTTGCAATGACTCAATTCTTTCTCCTAAATTTCAAATATATTTTAATTCTACAAACCCAGATTATAATGGATGTTTTGTTAATGCTCTGGATAGCTTAAATAAAACTTTTAAGATAAGTTTTATTTAGTATCAACCAAAGTCAAATTAAAGAGTCGAGACACCCTGAATAAACCAGCTTTAATATTTTAGAGTTTCCTGCCTTGAGGCACATTTGATTAGCAGTCACTTCATGCTCTGCTTGAAAGATCAGCCAAACCACCACAGTTTCTGTAACCCAGAATACAGATTTATGAGTTTTTTTCTCCTAAGGCTTTTAAGTATTCTGAGGATGTTTAATAAGAAGCCATGTGTGCTCAGAAAGTTTGAAAGAATAATTCAAAATTCCTATTGTGTTACCAAACATTCTAAATGAGGATGGACCAAATGTCAATAAAAATTGCCCCAAATTTGAGGAATCTGTCATTATTCTGTAATAAACCACTGACTTACTAAATTGTTCCAGAGACCAGATGTTGCTTGGGTAATTTTCATAAAATTAAGAAAGTAAAGTATAACCATGTGCCCTGTTTAATTTAATGGAGAGAGGAATTAGAAATAAACTCAGAGTGTAGTACTTAATAAAATATGACATTCACATAACCTGAAACCCTTTCCTGCAATAAAACTGATATATAAATAGAAATTTCATAAATGAGAATGTTCCAATATTATTTTCAAATAACTTCATAATGATCAGCCTGGGACAGAGCTGCTCTGGTCTCCTGTCCCTCTTTCCCTTTGATTATATTCAAATAAAGCAGCAGATGCAAAGAAAGAAGACATAACCAGAATGATCCTTCGATGTGAGGGATGGATCACCCTCAGCAGAGGGTGGGATTTTTGAGGTGTCCTGGGCAGGGCCAAGAGGTGGAATATCCCTGTGGATCCCTTCCATGTCATTCCATGATTCTGACTGCTTATTCCCAAGCTACTCTTTTGATTCTGCTGAGTTTTACGGACTACTCGTGTGAAAAAGAGATGATTTTAGAAATGCAAATGACACTTTTGGAGTTTAAACTCCAGTATTTTTAATTGAACAGTTGCTTCTGTTTTGCCTCTGTTATTTTTCCTTTAAGTTTATATGGTAAAAGTGGTTTTAAAAATTTCCTAGCCTCTGTTTTTCCTGTGAATGAAGGTGATGTTCATGTTAGTGTTTTCTCTTTAAGCAGCAGATGCTGTGCCTCCTAAAAAAGCTCTGAATCCATTTCTTCATCCCTGGAGTGGAGCACAACTGCCCTTAAACATTTCTCAGTAAAGCCAGAACCAGAGTTTACAGCAGGAACTTATTAATCATGTGCTGCATCAAATCTGCAGAGAGAGCTTCGGAGAGCAAATTTTTAATTGCTGGAGTTGGGACTTAGCCAGGACACAAGGTTAATAAGCTAATTCCTCCAAGGGGTATTTAACTACTGTGCCCCATCAATACTTGGGCTTTGCATCCCGGCTGAAAGATGACCCCCAGGAACAACAGAAGGTCCTAAATGCTGCCTGGCGCCTCTTCCACAATGGACCTGCAGGAGAGCCCTCCAATGACATTGGCAGAGGTGACCCTGCTCACCTGGTGACACGCGCAGGTGGCATTGCCTTGCACACACCCCTCTCAGCCATCAGTGCTCCTCCTGGAAATTTTTGTCTCTTGAAACAACATTTCAAACAAGAGGACAAATGTTTTCAACATACTTTCTTTTTTCCATTGATACTGCACATTTGTTTTTCCAGTCAAGTTGCAACAATCACAACTATGGATGTTGTGCTGCTTCCCTTTTACTTCTGATGGTCTTCTGCAGCAGAACATTCTATGTACTGAGAGTAGTGTTTTCTTAAAACTCTCTCCTGATTTATACTGCCTAAATAATTTCTTTCGTCACATTCATTTCATCATTTCACTAATTTCAAAGCACACTGCATGCAGGTAGACTGAAAATTAAATAGTACTGCAAAGCAGTAAGACAGAATGACAGAGACTGACTTCACCACTTCCCTTTCCCCAGGAAGGTGGTGGAGTCACCATCCCGGGAAGTGTTCAAAAAACACCTGGATGTTCACACCCTGCGGGTCTGTCCATCTGCTCATGGAAGCAGGGAATGAATTCCTTATTTTGCCTGGCTTGCGTGTGCAGTTTGGGATTTTCCCCATGAAACCTGTAGTTGTCTCCACCCAGGAGCTCCCCCCGTCCTGCTGGGGAGGAGAGTGAGGGTGCTGGGGCTGCAGAGAGGGAGCAGCAGCAGCCTCCATCCTCAGGGTGGGCACTGCAGGGCTGGAGGCATCGCTGAGCTGCTTTTGGGAGCTGCCTTTGGGGGGGTAATTCGAGAAGGGTGCTCATGATTCAGTCACTGCTGGTCTCCCTCAGAATAGCCAATCCTGACAGCAGGAACGGCAAAGAAAACTCTTCCTTCTTCCTCGTCTCCTTCATTGGATCGTAGTCCATCTGCTGCCCCAAAGGTCCTGTAAATCGTGCCGTGGATTCTGGCCATAAACACAATTCCAACCTGCTTGTGGAGAGCCAAAAAGTACTTTCTTTCCTCAAATTTTCTGCCCTAGCAGTTAGAAAAGTTTTAAGTCTGGTTTGGAGACTAATATGATAAACATTTTCTAGCACAAGCTGTGAGGACAAATGTTATCATTAGAAAAGGGTAATTAAGAAGTATATGTTACTTTTATTCCAAGTTCTAACTACGGAAACATCTGGAGAGTGGATTAACTGAAGGAATTGAGCAGAGTCATAGACCTTTTTTTTAAAGTCAATAATTTATGCCCACCTAGATATAATTACTTGGTTCTTCCTTTCTCTAGCGGGACAAGTAAAATTATGCAGATTTTCCAGAATCTTATTTTTGCATTTCTTCTCCCAATTTGACAGTGACTACTGGAAAACATAGAAAACTGTGAAATGAAATATGGGTCTTGATAAAAAATGCATTTAGACAATATGCTGAATAGCGAGGGAAAGTAATATTTATTAATTCTACTTCAGTAATAATTATAAAAAGAAGCTCTTCCTAGGTATGTGTTTACAAGTAATTTTCAGTACAGTGCTAGCAGTTTCTCTAAAAATCCTGAAATATAAACACACATTAAGATGTGTATTCTGAACATCTTCTCTTCAGTAGTCAAAACGTAAATGTATCTATGCCTTTCTGGATAGAAGACGATCCTATTTGTAGTGAGAAAGAGGAAAGGCATCAAGCCTATAATCTAAAGTACAATAACAAAGAAACGAAGTGTCCTGTGTGACACTTTAATGTGTTTTGCATCTGATTAAAAAGCCTTTACACTCAAAATGAAACAGAGTAGATTTAGGTGGGATTTTGTGAGGAAATCCCTCCCTGTGAGGGTGGGCAGGCCCTGGCACAGGTGCCCAGAGAAGCTGTGGCTGCCCCTGGATCCCTGGCAGTGTCCAAGGCCAGGCTGGACATTGGGGCTTGGAGCAGCCTGGCACAGTGGGAGGTGTCCCTGCCCATGGCAGGGGTGGCACTGGGTGGGCTTTAGGGTCCCTTCCAAGCCAAACCATTCTGTAATTCCATGATCTTATGGTTGTTCCTCAAAAAATGGCAGTGAATTGTCTCACTTCCCTTCCATCCATGTGACACTCACGTGTCCCATGGGAAGTCCATGTTAAGACTTCCTGTAGAGATAAAATTATGAAGGGACAGTGAAAATCTATTTAGAATTCCCAATAAAAACATTGCTAGCATAGAAAACGGACTGGCAGCAGCTACCAACACTTCATTCACATAATGATCTGACTAATATTTGTCAGCTCAGACAGGATGAGGGATTTCCTGTTTGTCATGTTCATTAGTGCAAAGCTGATGGTAAAACCTAATTACAATTCACTGAGTAGTGTAGATGTGTACCTGAATAAAAACAGCAGGCTACAGGACTGTCCTGTTGCTTCAGGGATTGCTTTTTCTCTTCCTGATACCTGGATCTCTTTGGGATCCATCTACTTAGAAGATCAGAGATTTTGGCATTTGTTGCTGGAGGCCACACAGAATTGTGCAGATTTCTGTGTATCTGGACTTCAACCTGTACACAAACCTCAAGGTTTTATATTGTCAGGTTGGTCTCTGGTGGGTTATAACAGTCAGTTAAAAGTGGAGAAAATGAATTAATTCATTTTCTGTGCTCTGAGGAGCAGGTGGGAGCACGGGCAGTAATTACAGGACTCAGTGTCTGCAGTCCTTGCTTTGTCCCTGCCTCCTGCACACAGAGCTCCACGTGCAGCCCTGGGCTCCTCCAGGGTCAAAAACCACAGTAGGTCCATGTTCCCCATGAGAAAAGGCATTTTCACCATTTATTTCTCTCTCTGGTTACAATAAGATGTCCTCAATGTCCTCTCTGACCAAGTCACCCCAAGGTGAGCTCTTTGTTTCTCTCCATACTTAACGTCAATCTGCTCCACTGTCACTTTTTAAGTCTTGCAACGTGCCAATAGGCAGAGTCAAACTTTCATGAGTGTAGTTCCTCTGAGAAAAAATGAAGCTGAAAATAATGAGGACAAGATGTACTGTATCCTGCTGCTTTGATTAGCATGAGCAGGAAACCTGAATTAGGGCTCAGATGGAGAAATTCTGAAAATAAGAGAGAAGTGGCATAATTTAAGATAGAAACTGCCATTCCTAAGAGACCAAATCTCTTTCTTCCTATGAGAATGTGAAAAATAAGTTTCAGTTATAAGGATTAGTTGCAGTAGTTGAGGGGTTTTTTCTGGAGAGAGTTTTTCTTGATTTTTTTATTATAGAACTCTGATAATCATCTGTTCAAACCACCCCCTCCAAACCAGACCTGCTTCAGCATTAGATCAGGTTGCTTGGGGTGATACCCAGCCGAGTTTTTAATAAACTCAGTTGAATTTTGAATAGTAACTAATAATTCCTTTCCTAATTTACTAGAGGGAATTTGTAAGACTAAAATTAAGAGATTCCAAGACCTAATCCTAATCACATTGGAGTCAGTTGGGTGCTTCCTGATTAACTGAGGTTTGATTTATTCTCACCCAGGTTTCCTGCAGAGAGTTTTCTCTGACTTCAATAAGAAGTAGAAGACAATAAAAATAGGGATAAAATGAAAGGACGTTCACCAAGAAATCTTTCAACATCATTCATATCTCATCTTTGATGGCTCAGGGCAATACCTGCTTTTTAAGCAGCATCAGAATTGGGATAGGGCATCTATCAATTAAATAATTTCCCTATGCAAATTTAGCTCCTGTGCCTCATTTCTATTTTTGTTTCCAATTTAATCACTGAAGCTGCAACAAGTACAAAATGAAGGTGGTCTGGTCAGAGTTTACAGTTCTCTTGTATTGCATTTCTAGCCTTCCGTGGGGATTGTTGCTTTGTGCAGAACAATTTTGGAAATGGATCACATGAGGAAAAGAGCACTCCAGTCTGAACCTTACTGGGGAAGGATATAGATTTACAGAAACCTAAAACTACTTCAAGTGACCTTTGTTATTAATTTTTTCTTACTGGGTTTGGAGTACAGAACACTATCAGGTCTTGGGAGTGAGAAGGGTTTCCCATGGGGTTGATAACACCACTTGGAATGAAATGAAACATTTTTCTACATCCATGTGAAACTTACTGAGGAAGAAAAGTGGGTTGGATTTTGAGTTACCTGGGTTTAGTAAAGTGTTTTTTGTTTTTTTTAATTTTGTTACGGTTTGCTTAAATGTTCAGATCATAAATACCCACTTTCACAATTTGGACAGTGTGGTGGAAAATGTAGTTTGTATGGATTGTTATACCATTTTTGATCACAATTGATACCAGCAGCCTGTTTTCATTATGTTGGGGGTTTTTTTAAGAATAAAAAGGTATAAGAGCGCTCTCTTGAAGAATTGTCAGTGCAAGCAGCTGACAGAGTGGAAGGGAGAAATGTGAAACGATCTCAGCTTCTTGGAAAATGAAGAAGAAAGGAACCAAAAACTATTTACAGTCCCAGAGAAAGTTCATGGTTATGCTGAGACTTCCTGATCTCAAGACATCTGGGACGCAAACAATGGAATATAAAACCTGCCATTGGGGAAAGGCCAGGAGGCTCTGCTGAGGGAAGGCATGGAAATATCCTCAATCTCTTCATGCTCAAGCTGTCTTTTAAAGGCTCTTTTACCCTCTGACCAGTCCTTCCTTTGGAAGGGTCAATTGCTCGCTCCTGCTTGGGCAGATTCCTGGTCCAGCCCCATCCAGAGCCTCGGTGAGCACCCATCAGCTCCCAGGGTCTGCTCTCCGCGTATCCAAGCATCAGTCCCGCCTGAGTGGCAGCGGGAAGGGGCGTTGGGAAGCTCCGAACGGGAAGGGAAGGGCAGAGAGACAAAACAGTGCAGGGAAAAGACGCTCAAGTGCGAAGGAGAGGAGAAACGAGAGAGCAGAAGGAATAGGAGACAACAGAAGTCATGCATCAGAAGTATCAGGAGGAAAAAAAGGTAATGAAGTAATTCCACTGAGCAGAACCTGAGGCTTACCAAAGCAGCATGGGAAGGTTAGCCCTGAAATGCTTCTTTTGAACATAATAATACAAATGTAATCAGCAATGAATACATGAAAATGGCAAACAGGGAAAGATCTGGGGCTTGGGAGAACAGGAGTATTGCTGAATTTGGAGTATTTGTGTGTTTGTGTAGAGGCCACCTGAAATGCATGTGGTGTTTGGAAGATGAAAAGCAGATTATAGCTTAGAATGCAGAGGAAATGTACACTGGGAGCATGGCGAGAAACAACAGGAAAAGGAGATTACTCTTCGCAAATTGAGTGGTATTGATAGCAAAAGCTCAAGCAAAAAATTCTGAAACTAAATTTTTCTATAGCAGAGCTTGCGAATTCACAGGCGCTGCTTGATATCATTTTCTAACACAACATTTACAGTCCTCACCCTTTGGTTCTGCCTTATGGACCTTTCAGCGAGTAATGCAAAAATCTGCACAGGCGACAAAAACTAGTTAAGGTTTATTTTAAAGCCACTGTTCTGCAGGGTTTTATGCATTTTTAACCTTCTGAAAGATGATCAGTGGCATCTCAGCATTCTCAAATACCATATTATGGATAACAGAACAATAATATTTTATTCTTTCCTTATAGAACTCTCTATATTTTAAGATCTTTTAGTCTTTCTCTTGGTTTTTTTAACCAATTTTAAGAATAATTTTTTATAGCATACCATGTAAAATACAATTAAAGTTATAAGAATCCTAGAAAATTCCATTACCTAGCAGATGGAAAGAAAGCATGAAGTGGTCTTCAGGCAGAGAAAAAGGACCGTTTGTTGTAAATCACCAAATCAAACACAACATTTCCAGCATCACAAGTAGAAGTATCAATGCAATTGAAATAATTACTGGGATTCATCACTCACGTATTCAGCTCTCCTGCCAAATTTTATTAGAAGGGGTACAGGGAGTGGTAGCAGCTCAGAGGGGAGCTAATGGACTCACTCTGGGGTTTATGGTCATGAAATGGGCAGAAAAAATCCATTTTGGGCTTAAGTTTGTGTTCTCTGCACGTTACCTCTGTGATGGTGCATGACAATCTCTCTGTGCAGAGCAATGTGGTGCAAGTGGATGCCAGAACTCTTGTTTTCCTACTCCAACCAAACCCCAGTCCAGCCATCCTTCACTGTCATTATTTCTTTTTTATACAAAAAGCTGTAAGAATGTGTAGTAAGAGAATAGGGATGGTTTCTCTAGGCTTCATCTGAAGATCTCTTTCCTTTTAATAAGTTGTTACCTCTGTGAAGCAAAACTATTCTAATGCTCATAATATACAGAAGTTTTCTGATCAATGTATTTTTTATTAATAACTTACTGCAGTCAATGTAAATTGTATTAACTCCCCGGAATGATAAGAAATTCTGAACTTCAATGATATTACTTCTTTTTTCTCCAGCCGTTCATTTCCATTTCTTTTGTACTCGATCTAATATTCTTCATGCCAGTGTGGCAGTTCCATGTTCAGCAGGAGCAAATTAGACTATAAGAGTTTGCCCTGTAATATTTTCATTTGAGAGGGACTGTCTTGTATCCATTCACTGCTACTGACATTTTTTCATTAAAAATACTTCTGTAGTTGTATAATAACAATGGTGGACAAATGCTTTTCTTTCTTCCTTCCCTAACTCTTGCTCTTGCTCTGGGGAAAGTACTTGGTTACGTCTCCGAAAAGCGGCAGATTCCATGAAATGTCAGTGGGGCTGCCACAGCCCTGGAAGTGTCCATGGCCAGGGTGGAGACAGATAGATATGGGTAGAGATATGGATAGATATAGATATAGATATAGATACAGATATAGATGATATAGATATAGATATAGATATAGATATAGATATAGATATAGATATAGATATAGATATAGATGATATTGATATACATATTTATAGATATAGATAGATATAGATAGATATAGAGAGATATAGATAGATATAGATAGATAGATAGATATAGATACAGATTCTCTCTGAAACACGGAGTTCATAAGACACGGACAAAGACATCAGAAAAAAGACAGTAAACTTGAAGTACATTCCCTGAAGGAAGACTCTTTGTGAAAATGCAATTTCCTTTATTGTTTTTAAGGTGCTGAAATTTAAGATGTAATAAAACATGAATACCAATTTGGAAGCATTAGTTGCTCCTGGCAACCTTGAGAATGCATTATGCTTCATTTTTCCTCTCCATCATCTCAGCAGAGGCTGAGCAAGGGAATGAGTAACAGCACGTGCTTGCTGAACCAATATACGCATCTGACCTCCTTTTCCCCTTCTCAGGAACAATAAATTATCATTAAAATTACAGCTGTAGGTATGATACTCTCGAGCAGTGCATCTCAGCTTAGGAAGAAATTCACCCTTGTGCCACCGTTTGACATAATAAAGCAGTGCATTTCAGCCCCAAGGCAGCCAAGTGGATTTCCCAGAGGACAACTCTGTTTGCATTTTGAAAGGCTGGCATAAAGATTACCAAATTAATAAAATATTTTTAACATAAATCAGCATCAGTTTAAAGAAAACCCAGATTCCCTTGTGCAGAAGGGAGTAGAGCAAACTGCATATGATGAAAAGAGAAGGTGAGAAATTATTATTGAGCTGAGAGGGTGTCAAAATTACTTTTTAAACTATATTTGAAAGTTTACTTCTTTTTTTTTAATACAGCTAATTTTTCTCCTCATCTTCTTCTGACACCACCCAGAGCTGCTGCAGCTGAACTTGCCAGATATGTAGATGTCTGTAAACTTCAAGAAACACTTGTCAAGCCCCACTGCAACATCCAGTCATCAATTTAATTTACATTGCATTATTCATTAGATATTCAGAGTGAGCAACAGAGTGGAAAGAACTGGAAATCTGTATTAGATCTAAATATACCCTTCTAAAAATTCACACCCGAGAGATTTCTTGACTGAGGGAAAAAAAAAAAAAAAGAGGGGAGCAGTATTGCCATTGAGTGCCATGGGGTTATTTCATCCCAGATATTTAGGGAGATTTGGGGAAACTTCTCCTCAGTCCACGCACCAGAGCATCTCACCTGTGTTGTGTTCAGCACAACAACTGCTCCGTGAGCTCTGCCCAGGCTGTCACACCTGTTATCTCCTGTACGTGGGGGAGCTTCGGGCACTGAGTGTGACAGGAAGAGGTTTGGGTTTCAGGGATATCTCTTTAATGACTTGCAGCCTGAAAGGCAAAAGCAAAAGCGTGGGAAAGCAGCAGATTAAACATAGAGGTGCAGAAACCCTGACAGGGAGCACTTCAGGGAGACTCATTCCAGTGCCTGGGGGAGCTGACAGGAAATGTGGAGAGAGACTCTTCACAGGGAACGGAGTGAGAGGATACAGGGAATGGATTCCCACTGCCAGGAGCAGGGTTAAATGGGATATTGGGAAGGAATTGCTCCCTGGGAGGGTGGGGAGGGGCTGGGATGGAATTCCCAGAGAAGCTGTGGCTGCCCCTGGATCCCTGGCAGTGCCCAAGGCCAGGCTGGACATTGGGGCTTGGAGCAGCCTGGCACAGTGGAAGGTGTCCTTGGTGGAACTGGATGATCCTAAAATCCCTTCTAACCCAAACCAGTCTGGGATTCTGTGATCCTGTGACAGTGAAGACCCAAGACAGGACGCTGATGGATGGGCCAGGAAGCACTGCTTGTGCAGAATCTTGGAGGGCTTCACGCAGAATTTGCTCCTTCACTAAAAGAAAGGAAACAAGATCATCATAAGTTCCGTAGGAAAAAGCAAACTTAAAGGATGTTTCAAGGGGATTGTGGGAATTGGTAAAACTCCTTATGGGAAGGGGCCAGACGCAGAGGGAAGGAGGCACTGGGGTGTGAAGAATATGGAGAAAAGGAGAGGAGTGGTGGTGAAGGTTTGCTGTTGCAAGTAAAGAACTTGTGCATGTAAAAATGGCCAAAGTTGTGCAAGAGAACACCTGGCTCATGTGTGGCCACATTTGGTCCAGGGGTGGGATCCTGCTGGGGACATGGAACACACAGCTGGGGACATCCCAGGCACACAGCAGTTACCTGAGCCCACGGGGTGGGATGGGATGGGATGGGATGGGATGCTTTGGGCCTGACCAGCTGTCCAGTGAGGCCAGGCTCAGGCCACAGGCACTGCCCATGTCCGGGGCAGTGACACTTCCATGCACGTGGCACCTCGAGAGATGCAGCTCATCCCTGTGTCCCCAGGCCAGGCCAGGTGTCCTTCCCCCCCGGGGAGCCACAACACACACACAGTGATCTCAACAGCAGCTGCCGGGGGAAACAAAATCTATTTCTAATAATTTATTAAACCTTAAATAACCTCAGTGAGAAACTTCTGCATGCATTTGATGAGGACAGACAGAAATAGACACATCAATGCACTGCAGAGTTTCCTCAGCTCACGAGCTGGTGAGACAGCGCTGCTGAGCAGGAATCCCGGGGGAGACCCCAACCTCACAGCACTTCCAGGTCCATTGCTCAGACTTGAAGGGCCTGCAGTCTTTAAACTGTAACTTATGTGTTGCTATGTCAGATGAGGTTCTGAATCTTATTAAAGGCTTGTGAAATACTGATCTACATAAAGGAAAAGGATAGAAAAGTACTGTAACGGCCAAAGTGTAGCTATTCCTTGTTATTCCTCTCAACCATGGCACTCATTTCTCCATCCATCTCTTGTCACTGCTGACAGTTGAGAAAGAAAACAAAAAAACAACCATTACCAGCAAAAGAAAAAAAGTGTTAAATTTCATGGTTATTTAATTTTCAGCAGCTTAAACAAAAATTAAGTGTTTGGAAGACAATAGGAAAGGACCCTAATACAGTCATTATCTGGATTTTATGTCTTTGGGGTTTTTTTAAGAATCGCTCAATGATTCCTTGCACTACTGACCAATGGACCCACTTTTTTCCTAATCTTCCATTTGCTGCTAATCTCCCTTTAGAAGCCCTTTTTCTTGCCTTTCACATCCCATTCCAAAAGGAACTCCAGGCAGGCTTTAGCTTTTCCACAGGACCCTTTGGGGTATTAGGAATGTATCTCCCAAAATTAATTGCTGAAGTCTGAAAACCTTGGTAGTTTTCAGTTTTAGTTGTCTGGTAAAAAAACAAAACAACTTTCTAAAATAAATTATACACCTTAGATGGTTGGAGCTCTCTGTTAGGGCTCTCCCAATATATCACTAAGTTTATAATCACACCTTCTAATTTCAATTTAAACAAGTAGAAATCATTTTTTAAGAATGACCTTGAAGAATGTCAGATTGTTTTCAGCTTTCTAGGAATCAACTTCTTATCTTTGCTTTCACCAGTAATTATCAAAATAGATGATTTAAAATTTCAGTGATTGATCAAAGCCTGCCCTCATTCTTCTACCCAATGCACAGTTTTTCCTCTAAATCAATTATTCCCCCAGATCTGCTCACAGTGTAATACTTTTTCTGGTTTTAGCTAATTAGATTTTGCCAGGTCTTGTGCATTTTCAGTTGTTCAATCTCCATCAATCACTTTAATTGGAGCAAAGAAGCAGCGGTTTGCATGATCTTGCTATTCAGTGTAGTCAGCTAGGCTGTCAAATAAGTTAGATTGTGCTTGTTTTCCATTTTATTTATTTATTTCAAGCAATACTGGTGAAATTGCAAGGGCTGATATGATTTAGAGGTACAGTTTTGATTGAGGAGTTACAGGTACATTAATGATTATTGCGAGGTAATATGGAGCATGACTTTGCAAGTGTCAGCTACTTTTTAAATCTCCAGAAATTAGTTATTTCCCCCTTTGTCTCTGCTGCATGTGTCCAAAATACATTAGATAACTGAAATCAGGCATATTTGTGCATTATATCCGTTTCTATCCATTTTCATGGAGTCTGACTGCAATCAGAGGTTGCTAAAGTGCAACCCCATTCTGAAAAGCAATATTCGATCACCAGAACTGCAAAACCCTCTTGTATCACCCCACAGCCCAAATTCCGCCTCTTTCTCAGGGAAAAGGATCTGCCATGAATTGTTACTGCAACTCTCCATTCTCCAGGTCTTGGGATTTTAAAGACAATAATTGCTGCTGTGCAGCTAAATCAGAAGTGTTGTGTAAGCTCGGCATTGGCACCTTGCAGCTCAGTTGTTTGCAGGGGGGGCTGTTTAGGGGGCTGGCTAAATCAATTCTCTACCAATTCCTCTTCATGGATTTCCCTCTCAGTGGCAAATTTGAACTCATTAAGTGCTTTCCCATTGCCCGTGTCCATTGAAAATGGACAATTTAACAAATCTCAAGTTGACAGGGAGCTTGTATGGGAAGCAAATCTGAAAAATGTGCTCTTTAGCATTGTGTATAAACAATATATTCCAATAAAAAAGCCTTCCCAAGGAAGAGATATGCCACTGTCCTCCTGGAAAGTGCCACACTGCTGCTCTGTTGCACATTTCATGCCAGAACTGCCCAGTGCTCAGGGAATTAAACAACACACAGCTCTTGCAGGCCACATCAGCTCTGCACCTAAAGATAAACAAGCTAAAATATGCTGAAGTTTGGTTGACTCCTGGAACACTTGGGGAAATTTAGGAGAAACATATGGTGAAACAATCTGGCTGTATTAATTTCAGGGAGAAGTCTTTCTCAGAGATTAAATGATGTAATTCTCAAAATACAGTCCCCTTCAAAATTAAAATGTTTGCCTAATGCATGAAGTTCAAACAGTCTTAAAACTTCCAGAGCAGTGACCTGGGAATTGTATGAGTTATAGCCTCTTTATATAACTCACTACCTCCAAATTTTACACTAAAAACCCCAGCTTTGCTACCAGATCTGTTCTTCAAGATTCAAACGATTCTGGAAATTAATAATCTAAAATTAGCCTGTTTCTGAGCATGTTACCAAGTCCACCCACATGAAAGTGTATTTATTTCTTGCTTCTAAAGGTTGGAATAAAACTGTGTGTGAGGTTGAAAATTATTTACTTATTAATGAATTAATTTGTGGGAGCCACATGGTTGACTGAACACTTTTATCAAATGTATTTCTTTGTCAGGAGGTGAGAAGAAGTTATTTATCGACAAAGTGAGATTTGAAATTGTTTATTATTGTTTATTATTTTTATTATTTGTTATTAAAGAATCAGTCCACGTAAAGACAGTTACGAAAGTCCTCTCTGAAGTTCTGAAATGTGAGTGTAGCTTTTAATGGAGTCTGGTAGCAAACAGTTGCAGAACCAGGAATTGGACTCCACGGTCCTTGCGAGTCCCTTCCAGCTGGGGAATGTTCTGTGATTCCATCGTTCTCTGAAATGTGTTTCTGGCACTGATTTCTGAATAGTGTTTGTAGACAAATCTGCATTACTCATTTTTGGAGAGATGGAAAACACATGAAATAAACCCAAACTCATTCATTTCTAATAAGTATTGTACTTGGACAAAAATGAACACAGGTTACTTTGTGCTAATTGGATTGGGTTCAGGAACAGTGAAGAGGATTTTGCCCCTGCTCACTCTCTACAGATAATTCCCAGAATTTGCAATACTCATATCCAATCTGAGCAAATCCTATCAGACTGGAATAAATATTAATCCACAGAAATTATGCTGTGCAGCCAATTATGTTTCAATCCATTTCAAATTTACCTGTGCCCCTGTTCAGTGGATAATCTCTTGAAATGATGACTGTAACCATCCAAACAAAGCAGTTCAGTGTTTGATACCACACAGCATTTTCTTTCTGCACAATGATAGCTATTTCTTCCTGGGAACTTACATGGGCAGTTCAATGACTTCAGCCCAAATTTAAAAACCTGCTAAATGGCAAAATATTGTTAGATTCATGCAATCATGGAATCATTGAGGTTAGAAAAGATCAACAAGTCCAACCTTTGCCCAAATGCCCCATTCCCACTAGACCATACCACGTTTGCTGGTTGTCAACATCCATCACTTTATTTGGCCATTTTATTGGACAATTTGCCTTATCTAAAAGAGGAGACAGAACTTGCAAAGTTTCTCTGGAAGTTCAGGTGGATGAGAGGGTTGAGGAACAGCTTCCAGGACTGTCCTGCGGTACAGACAGGAGCCTGAGCTGGGCAGTGCCATGGCAGGAGCGAAAGCAATCATTCTGTTTCTCTCAGGATGATCCCTGGGGACAGTGAAACAGGCAGGTCAAGGCTGCCAAAACCAGCCTTGGCGATGGATTTATGGGAGCTGAGGGACCTGTTATCACAGAACAGACTGGGGCGGAAATGTAAGGGAAAACCGAGCAGGAACAGTGCAGAGCAAAGCGCTGGAGGGTAAGGGAAGGTGTTTAATGACAATTTCCCTCCTGAACTGCTTTGGTCAGAGGCTGCAACAACAATATATTCAGGGGAATGTGAGCCATTGCCTTTTTCTTGTGTTCTCGCCTCTGAGCCTGCTTTTGCCCACTGCTGAAAAAACAGATTCTGTCTAAATGACCACAGAGCTGCTGCACTACACTCTGGTGTTTGTTAGGGAGCTTCAGTGTGAAACCCTTGAATTTATTCTGTAGAGCAACATTCATTGCAGTGAGGCTCCATCACCATTCAGCTTAGAGTAATTATTCCTGTCTTTACCCAAGAAAGCTCAGCAATCCATCTTGGCCAAGAGAAATCCACACATTTTGTAAAAAGTGGCCCTGTCAGAGCTCAAAGCCCTTACCTACAGCAAAATCCATGTTAATGTTGCAGAGCAATCTATATGTGCTTGTGTGAATGCATTACCTATTGATTGGAGAATTTGAAATAGTTGTGATGGAGATGTTTATAAAACAGATAATCAAATCAGTTTTGAAATCCAAAAATTAAACTTTATTAAATTCCTTCATGGAGAATAAATTTCATAACCAGTCATTTGCTCTTACACGTTATTTGCAATCAGCTTTACAAATACAGAGCTGCTGATCTTCAAAATTTGCATCTTAGATATCTGTGGGCACTGCTGCCATGGTGCTGGTGGCACAGAAATGGTGGAGATGGACACAGTGCCCTGAGGTTCTTGGTCACTTAGGCCTTGAGAGGTCTGTGAAGAGAGAAGTTGAAACCAACGTGAACCTTTTCATTTTCTTCAATGTTTCTTTCTCTGTTACATTCCTGATGTTTTTTTGTTTCTGCCCAAATCCCCCAAAGTGGAACCTCAGCTGTTACTCATATTAATTTGGTTTTCTGGCTTCACCAAACACCCTTGTTGTCTGTTGGGGGGGAAGTTCTGCCCTTCTGCAGCCCCTTATGCTCATTTTTTCCTCAGCCTGGTAATTTTGATCGCTTGCCTGTCTCCTATTTTTTGCTGTCTCAGTGGTCACGTTGCCCATTCTTCTGTGCCAGCGTGTCCGGATTTACCAGCCCTGTTTACAGCCCCTGGTCACACTGTGGAACTGCACTTTTTACTTTGGTCTGAGCCCAAATATATTAATTATATTCTGTCTAATACACTTATAATTTATTGGTGTCACCGGCCGCTGCTTTGGCTGCACGGAGAGTGACTTTACAGCTGCTGTTGTTTGTCACAGAGACCATCCTGAAATGTGCCCACAGTCAGCAGAGCAGTTTTACTTCACATAATAAAGTCAACTCTTTGAAAACCACATTTGTGCCTAAAACTCCCCTAAGGCAGATTTCCAGCATAAAAACTGAGCTCCAGACACTCAGGGCTTTACTTCTGGAAGTCGTGAGCATAACCTGCGTGAGTTTTGGCCTCCCCACCAACCACATGGAACACTTTTGCATGTGGACACAGGGTAAATTCCAAGAGATTTGAGGGATCTATCAGCTGTTCTTGTTAGTGTGGGCACAACCCAGTGGATACAAATCTTGCAATTCATCTTCCATCAGAAGAGTATTGACTACCAATCTAATGAAATACCTCTTTATCAGCCAGAAATGGAAAGTATAATTTTAATTCACGATTTGCAGTGTTTAGTAGTGTTATTTTCATTATTTATTCCTTCTAAAAGGATCACTTCATTACCAAGACAAAAGCAGGTAGAGAAACCCGTCCAGAATTATTTCATCTGATCTGTAAAAAACATTTTTTTATTTTGCCATGCTGTCAGGTATGCCTGCTCTGCCAGGTACAAATAATCTGAACTTATTCCTCCAGCTGCTCTTTCAGGCCCCAGAACTTCATTATGGCTATAACCTCCAACTTTTACCATCTAAATTGGTAATTGTCTGGCTAATTCCTTCCTGGTGAAGTGGGTGAAGATAAAGCAGAGACTGCAATGGGATAGAGAGCTGAGTCAGTGATGTCAGTGGCTGGGATCTTTGGAGGAGGGAGGGAAGCGTGCAGAGGTGCTCTGCTGTGAAAATATACTTCAGAAGGGGGAAAACACTTGCTCAGGTAGTGAGCAGTGAAGGGGAAAAGGTGAGAATAAAAATGTGGACATGAAGGTGAGAAGAGAAGGAGGGGGAGAAGGTTTTGCAGGTGCTGGAGCAGAGTTCTTCATGCCGTGGAGGAGACCCCAGTGGAGCAGATATTTGCCCAGAGCCTTGGGGGAGGCCCCTGGCCAGAGTCCCACCCTGGAGCAGAGGTGTCCTGCAGGATCACAGCTCCTGGAGAGGGCACATCCCGGGGAAAGGGGGAGCAGGGACAGAGCTGAAGTGCACAGCTCCCCATTCCCCATCCCCTCTGCTGCTTGGGAAGGACACAGAGGAGCTGGGAATGAAGGTGGGGTTGCAGTTAATTTCTCACTGCCCAACCCTATTTTAATTGTATTCATTTCCCTGAGTTAAGTCTGTTTTGCCCATGAAGGTAATTGGTAAGTGATCTCCTACCTTTATCTTGACCCAGGAGGTTTTTCATCTTATTTTCTTCCCAAAGCTGAGAGATGGAGTGAAGGAGCAGCTGGGAGGGTGTGTGGCAGCACAGCCAGAATTGCACAGGTGTTTTGACTGAAATAAAAGGCCCAGTTTGAGAAGCTGGAGAAAGTACAACTTGGTCCAAAAGTTGCTGCTGTACATTTCTGGGAGAAAAGAGGAGAGAAGGGAAGTTGTAGTCCTCAGGGAACTAAACGATTTGCCTGATACAGGCTGCGAAGAAACAGTTGCCTGAAATATTACGCCTTCACTTCATTGCTGATCCTTTGTTTTCATCACCTTTATAAACCCACAATATCCTCTTGCCTTCCAGGGCTTCTCCAGGAGTTGCTGTCTGTGTGTTTTACCTCTCAGCCTCACCCAGAGCCGAGTCTCTGCCAAATCATGAGGCATTCTGAATTTAGCAGTTACTAATTCCAGTCACTGCGAGATTTTATGATGCTGTGGCCTGTAGGTGACACTTCATTCAATCCTGTCAGAGTCCCTTTCTTTCCTACACTTTTCCTTATTCAAAATGAAGAGCGTGAGCACAAATTGGAAGTGAAAATTTCATATAACTACTCAGTGTTTTACACCCTGGATTTTCTTGTTAGGGTGGTACAAGGGCAGAGAACTACTCGTTTTCTTACAGAAAGCTAGAGAAACTGCAATATTTAAAGCTGTTTATGAACCTGGATGACCTTTATGTCTTCTTTTCTTGCTTCTTTTTACTCATTTAATTTTTTGGGTTTTTCAAGGGAAACACATCGGTGCAGCCAGTTAATGCAAAGTGTTCATTTAAACAGTGCCAGAAATGATTTCTCAAACAATAAGTCAGAACCACACAAATCTGAAAATCTGAGCACGTAGGCTTTGTTCTTCTCCACCTTCCCAGACTTAGGAGTAAATGTAAACTGCACTTTCAGATGTTAAAACATGATTGCTACATAATGTAGTCTTTTCATTCAATTCAATAGCTGCAAGACAAGAAATGGGTTCTTCAAAAGAATGTAAAGGGGAAAAAATCACAGGGCATTTCAGCTTTACTTTAATAGACTTAAGATAATACGAGTACTTGAAACAACCCCAGGGGAAGCTTGGTAAGAACAAAATGAGCTAAATAAATAAATAAGTAAAGCATAGGAACAAAACCTACATGTTTTATGCCAGATTTTTAGGAAGATTTCTTTTTCTTTTTTTTAAGGATTTTATTTCAAGCATATCCCTCTAATTTTCTATTCAGTTTTTAAATATACCTATTAAAAGAACATATTGAGCTATTTCTCTGGCTGTATTTGCTGTTCATTCTAATCTATTAGTAGCCAAAAGGCAAAAGTACCAGTGCTTAATTATCTTTCTGGTAGTATGGATGGAGCCAGCTGAACTTAAAAGACAGGAATTGTTGATTTAAGCATTGCTGTGTTATTTTAACACAGCCATTTAAGCTATTTTAAGAATAGTGTAATAGGTGTTTAAATGTTAATGCTTCATCCCGCCTTTACAATTAATTTGGCATAGTGTCCCTGATGAATGAATTATTAGGTAAAACTAACATATTCAAGCAATAATAAAATTCACTTTTTCAATTAAAAGGGGCATTACAGAGTTCCTTCACTTGTTTTCTCCAGGAATAGTGAGGATTTTAAGGATGGTATTGGTAAGGATGAACCTATTTCCTTCAAGTTAATTTTTGACAAATCAAGTTATGTCCGCTAAGAATTTTCTCCAATGGACATTTTTTAAAAAATACCAGAGGTATTCTGGGTTAAGAAAACAATGAAATTATATTTTCATTATTCTGAATGGAAATTAGGAGAAAATGTGAGGGACAACAACAGCACATCCAGTGATATATGTTTATGGTTATCTCTGGGGGATCCTCTCCTGCTGAGAATCCAAGAGTCAGGTACTAGAGAAGCTGATTAATTTATTACTGGACTAAGACCTACAGAAAGAAGGAAGGGAGGGAAGTGGAGAATGGAATGGTAGTGGGCTCAGAGCTGTGAATAACTCACAAAACTCAGAGAGATCATGTGGATCTTGAAAGGCACCAAAGATTGTCCCAGACTCTCTGCAGTCTGGTCAAATGTTTAAACACGATAGGTTGGGTGGCCAGTTGGCCCTTAAAGCCCATGCAGTGCCACCCCTGCCATGGGCAGGGACACCTTCCACTGTGAGGAAAAACTGTTTTCTATGTTGGCAGTTGCAGGATCAGGGCCTAAATATTTGTATTTGCCTTGTAAAGTTTGCCATGTCACATAAATAAATGAGCACACTACTGAAAATTAAATGTTATGTTGCAACTAATTCATTTGCAATCATTTAGCACTCACTAGATTTTACACTAATTGCTTTATGAGATTAATGAATTTACAGAGCTCTTTGAGTCTCACATTTCTTGGCAAGGCACGTTGCGAGGAGCCAATAAAAGTGTCTCACAAGCTACATCTGATGTGAGACATCTTCCAAATGTCTGCCTAGAGACACTGAAAGCCACACACTGGAGTTTTCCATGAGCAGGCTGCCTCCAATGTAAAAAAGTCAACTCAGAATTGTTTCCTTTTTTAAGTTTTCTGGTGTTTCTCATTATTACTTTATTGGGTGACTCAAGGAGAGTCAGCACATACATCTTTAGGTATGTGCTGTCTTTTTGCCATTATCAGGCTGGAGTGCTGAGTCTCTCTGGCTTTTTGAAGAGCATATTTTAACAGACCTGTTCACGAACAGAAACCCTGAACTTTAAAAATTAGAGGTTAGAGTCCATCTGGTAGAAAAATGAATGATTATAAATTCAAAAGGAGAGACTGTTAGCGTAAGTTGGAACTTTCTGACTCTTGTTTTCACAGAGAGATCATTGATATTTATAGAAGTAACACATACAACCACACATATCCCTGAAATTTATGGCTAAATTGAGATCACTGCTTTTATTTCCATTGGAGCTTTTCTGGTGAAGTCACTGGGGATTCATGCTAAGAAAAGGAGCTGTGGGGAGGCATAAATTGTACTTAATGTGTGTGTGTGCATGGTGCACCAGGGGTTTTGTAATCAGAACAGCAGCATGTGGGCAAAAGCCTTGTCTGCTGGGTAGTCAGAACTTCCAGAAGGAAAAGAATGCTTTTAGGGAAGCCTTGTAATAATGGGGTTTGTGGGTTGCTTATTCCTTGCCTATTTGGATGCAATCTTTCATGACAAATATGACAGCTAAATTTCCCTGATTTCTATTTCAGTACTTAGGCACAATGGCTCCAAAGTCATAGAAGCAGTTTTCCTCCAAGACGAAATGAAACATGTTGATTTCTCCCGTGTAGTTTCACAGTTTTAACACAATTAACATGTTCTGAACCAATTATAAACAGGCAGATGGTGCCATCATCTTGGGGGCTTGGAGCAAGCAAAGAAAGTGTCCCAGCACATGGCAGGGGGTGGAACAAGATCTCTAAGGTCCCTTCCAACCCAAACCATTCTGGGATTTTATGGTTCCATGATCAAGGACAATATGTTTTTTCTGTAAATCCACCTCAGTTTCCATTGTAATTGCCAATTCCATTGGCAATTACAATGGAATTGTAATTTACAATGGAATTGTAAAATCTATGAGTTTTTCTCATAGGTTGTTGGCTGTTTTGTGACTGGAGGCTGTGAGCGTGGCTTTGCCTCCAGGAGGCGACAGGGTGTACAGGGGATTTATAGCAACGTGTCACCTCTAATCATCAGGTCCTTCAGAAAACGATGAGTTAAGCAATGTCTAATTAAAAGCTAGGAATGAAGGCCATGAGATGCAAAGAGGACACTGTATCTTATCATTCTGCATGCAGTTTAAATGAGTGGTTCTGCACGGAAATGCTCCTGAAAGTTGTTTTACATGGAGTTTTCATAAAAGTCATTAGTTTTTTCTCTGTATTGCAATTCTTTCTAGCAGAAGCAGCTGACGGCTGAATGGTTTAATTCTTCCTGCCCCTCACCTTATTTGCATCTCTGGCTGCTGCTTCGAAAGGTATTTTCATTTATTATTGACTTCCAATTTAATATTAATTTGCAACAGAAAGAGCTGATCAAAATCATATCAAGGGAAGAATACTCCTATCTCAGTGCAGTGTCCTGTTGCTATGGGAACTGGGAAGAGCTGAGGTTTACACAATTACTGAGGTCTAGAATAATTCTGGATGTCATCTGATGTTAGATATGTCTGCATGCATGAACACACAGTCACCCACACACACACATGGACACAGAAAAATCCACATTTGGGAGCTGTTGGCCATGGTGTGAAAGGAAGACTCTCCTGGTTGTTCCATCTTGCCTGGGTCTCAATCTCTTGCCGAACAGACAATGGGTGTTTCTCATGTCTGATCAAGTAATTCTCATTGCAGAGCCCTAAAATCTGGGGAAAGCCTGCAGTGATTCTGTGCACACCAGGCAGGAGCAGGATTTCATCTCGAGAGTCCTGCAGCTCATGCTTTATCCCACTTCCAGCTGTTCAGCACTAAACAGCTCTGAGGGATGCAGAAAGGAGCCTAAAATAGCAGAATCCGGCAGCATTCCTGGGATCATCATAAAAAGAAGAACCTCTCTGTTCTGGAGCATGTCAGGTGAGGGCAAATTGAAATTCATTCAGGTCACTGCTGCACTTTCCCGTTCTGTGCTTCATCTGCCAGGGAACTGCGGAATCACAGAGTCATTAGGGATAGAAAACACCTCTGAAATCATCCCCAGCCATCAACCAGCAGCACCACGATCACCACCAACCCACATCCTCAAGCGCTGCATCCATACATTTGTTGGACACTTCCAGAGGTGGTCGGAGTTAGATCAAAATGTTTTCAGATCTTTACCTGCTCGAACAATTAACGCCAAAGATCCTAGGCTTGGGAGGACCAGTGGAGTCACTGATCTCAGAATCAGAAGGGAAGATTTATCTCCCTCCTAAGGACCAAACTTCTGTATACATGCAACTATACCCATCTCTTGTATGATTTTTATGAAATTCTTTCACCCCACACCATCTTCCCACTCTTCATCCTCTTCGTTTTCCAGAGGCTGTAAGCTGGGAGTGGGGACAGTAACTGTGTCTGGATTTTGAAGCAGTTGATGCATTAGGCTTTGGTTATAATGACTTGTCTGTAGCAGTTCTGATAATCACAGCCACTGTGAAATGCAAAGGGTCACAGAACCCCAGCATGGGTTGGGTTGGAAGGAACCTTAAGGACCATCCTTTTCCTCCCTCCCACCATGGGCAGGGACACCTTTCACTAGCCCAGGCTGCTCAGAAATCCTGCAAGTACAACATACCCCTGTGAGCAACTTACTCAGTTTAGGTCATATTTTGCCCTTTTTTCCACCACCACCGCTCATGGCTGCTAGGGTTGTTGGTTTTTTTAATTTTTATTAGGTTTGAAAATTTTACTGATTATTATATCTTCCTCTTAATTATCAACATTAATGTCATTAGTATAGCAGCACTCACAGTGATATGAGGTCAGTGTCAAGCTGTCCTATCTGTTGTTCCTTTAAAATAGTAATAATCAATTCACTGAAAATTCCAAGCAGAAATGCCAGTAATATTATTGAGTAAAGGAAAAAAAAGGATATTTTTTCAAAGTTTTAACAGAATTTTTCCTTTCAATTGCAACCCACTCGCAGATTGGGCTGGCATTTATATTTAGTTGTTTGGCTGTTTATTTTGCAGTGCTGTGAGCAAACAAAACACACCTCAGACAGTCAGCGAGGCGGTGAAACCTAATTGATGAGTGGTTGTACCTCACTGCATTGCCAAAGAATTAACTTTTCATAACCTGAGAGGCAGGAAGACATTTATGTTATCAAAGCCTGTTTCTCAAATCTGAGTAAGTGTAAAATATTGGTGTTTTCTTCTTCCAAAGCATCAAAGACTGTCAGTGAAATTAAGTGCCTGAATTGGTCATAATCCTGTGCTGTTCTCTGATTGGGTGGGAGATGGTTTGGATGGGAATGTAAAGAACAATTTCCTGAGAAATTTCAGATGCCTCTCATCATGTCCCACAGACTTGGGGACATTCAGGTTCCTCAGGTGCTTGTGAACGTGATCTTTACTCATGGTGGGAGGAACTTTGCCCTCCCAGCCCCCATCCAGAGCTGTGGGAACAGACACTGCCAGTGAAGACTGAGACTCAAAATTCATTGAGCTCCTCAGCCTTCTCCTCACCCATTGTTACCAGACTCCCAGCCTTGTTCATCAAGGGGTTACACCTTCCTTTCATGTTTACCAGACCTGGAGAAGCCCTTTCTGTTATTCTTTGTGCCCTTGCCAGGTTCAGTTCCAGCTTTGCCCTCCTTACCCCCTCCCTACACAACCAAATTCCATCCCTAGACTCTTCCCAGGCCAGCTGTCCGTGTTCCCTGTGCTCCTGCCCCTCTGTTCTGACCAGCAGCCCCTCCTCAGCCCTCCTGGGCTCCCCTTGCTCACCCCATTTCTCCCTCCTGGGTGTCACTGTCTCTGGCGCTCCATGGAAGATTTCCCTAAAGCTCTGCCAGCTCTGTTCTGCTTCCCTGCCCCTGAGAACAGCCCCCCAGGGATTAGATTGACTAACGTTTGTTTTCCTAAAGTCCAGAGCCTGACTGTATTCCTTACCTGAGATTATATTGACCAACATTTGTTTTCCTAAAGTCCAGAGCCTGACTGTATTCCTTACCTGAGATTATATTGACCAACATTTGTTTTCCTAAAGTCCAGAGCCTGACTGTATTCCTTACCTGAGATTATATTGACCAACATTTGTTTTCCTAAAGTCCAGAGCCTGACTGTATTCCTCACCTGACCTGTATGCCTCAGGGGTGTGAGCTCCCCCAGGGCACGGGGCTCCCCCCATTTACGGATTGATAAAATTGTATTATTGACAATTATAGTGCCCAGAGAACTGTGCAAACTCTGTGTGCAGAGCTTTGCAAGCAGGCATGGAGTTAGTTAACCTAAAATACAGAAAGGAGTGTGAGCACACCTGAAATAACACAGTGGTTTTAAACAAGAAGGAGCTCTAGAGCTTTAGAAACTTCCAGGGAGCACTTAAATTGCACTGAGATAATGATACCTTTTTAAATTTTGTAATTAGCTTATTGCTGGACCTTTCGTTGAAAAAAAATACAGTTAATTTGCTTCCTTAGGGATGCACTCAAAACATTCTAAGACAAAACTGAAGTTAGAATCCTGCAATCATCAAGGCTGGAGGAAATTTTGTACTTCATCCAGTCCAGCCACCAGCCCAGGCCTGAATCACTGAACACATTGTCCAGTGCCAGATCCAGACCCCTCTCAGACCCCCAGGGATGGTGAGTCCTGTGGGCTGCCAGCTTCCCAGGGGTGGTTGCAGACTTTCAGTAAATGGTTTCCATTTTGAATAAATACAGATGTTAAGTGTGTTTTAGGAAAAGATCTCTGTGTTTTTGAAAAATACTCTTCAGACCATTACTTCAGTCTAAATTGCGTGAGTAAAAGAAACCCTGAAAGGAGAGCAGGGTCAGCCTGGACATCTCTGATACAAATTTGCTGTTTAGAGATTACAGGCCTGTGCTAATTGCTTTCATCCATTCTCACAGACAGAAAGACAGGACATAAAGGAAAATGAAAAGTTAAAGCATATATTACAAGTTATAAACATTCTGGTTTTATGTAGTTCCTGGTTTTATTCGGTCTCATAAGCCACTTCTTTCCCTCTTGAAAACACACCAAGGTCTGCGCTGGGGCTTCCAGAGCAGCCGTGCCTGGGCTGAAGGTTTGGGACGCGCTGAGCTGGAGACAGGCGGTGAACGGACGCTGCGAGTGCATCATCTCTCATGACTGCCGCGCTGAGTTCCTCGGAGCACAACAAGTTAGGGAGTGAGGAAATCATCGATTAGCTGTCAGCCCTCCTGGTCATCCTCATGAAAGGGATTAGTGACAGCCAGGGGCCAGAGAAGGAGCCATGCGATACAAATACCTTTTGAACTGGGACAAAAAGCTCCCGGGGAACGCTCCTTCCATCTCAAAGCAGTGGTGGTGCAGAAAGTGCTGCCTCCCTTCACTCCTGTGCCTTCCCTAATTAATCTTTCATCAATAAAGAAACCGCACTAAAAATTTAGAAAAAAGTATCGATGTGTTTCTGTTACACTGAGTAAAAATAAGCAAGAGGAAAGCAATTCCACAGATTTGGACAGCAGGTTTCCATCTGGCTATGGAACCAATTATATTTTTATTTAAACAAATGTGCCAGACAGAAGGAATGGAAATTCTCCACATCTTCCTGGCAGCAAGTAGAACTTGCTGAGTAGCCACTTATTGTTTGGTTTGTCTGATGGCTTCTTTTATTAAACATTAGCTGTATCCAGAAAAAAAATAGCTTTGCACTTCGGGGCTGCACACACCAATCCCTTAATTCAAGTTCACTTTTATGCACTGCGTTTTGTACCACATCCAAAACCAGACAAAGGCTTTTATCTGGTACCAGCAAAGGTACAGGAGGGGAAAATGTGATTTTTTTTTTTACTAGACACGGCTTCTAGACGTTGTTCCTGTCCTTCAAAATCCCTGCCTGGCAATTGCAGCTGGGCCTGTCAGCTGTGCTGTCACTGTTGATGGGGAAAATGGTGCTCTTTACTTCCAAGAGGCTTTAGAAGGGAATTCATTCACTGCTTTCTAAGAGGAGAGGCCAGAGAGGATGCCCTGAGTGCTGGAATGGCTCCTGGATTAAAAAAAAAAAAAAAAAAAAAAAAAAAAAAAAGTTGCCAGACTTATTTCGCTACCCAAATTCAACTTATGTTCAGATCCAACCACACAGAGAAACTTCCTGCTGCGAACTACTCCTGCCATTTCCTGCTCCCCTGTGCAGGGGCTCCCTCAGTCCCAGCTGATGGATCAGGCTGCTGAGGGAGGATTGATCATCCCTGTCCCAAATCCATCATGGAACACGTGGGGTGTTGATGTTGCATCTTCCTTTGGCTGCCCCTCTGCACCTTGCTCTTCCTGCACAACTCATTAAAGCTTCAGAACTCTTCCAGACCCCACCCTGATCTATTACTACACTGTTTTTAGTAAAATATCCATGTTTTATAGGAAAATCTTTGGTGTGGGTCACTTCCTAATGTTTCACTTGATGTGGGACAGCCCTTGCAGTTCAAGTCTTCACAAAGAATCAGTTCTGCTTATCCAGTTTGAGGGAAATCTTATTCAAGTTATCTGTTATTCCAATAATTGTGATTTAATTATGAAGCTCAAAAGAGCTTTCTGGTAGGAATAAATTCAGGAGGGACTACTCCCAAAGAAGTGTTTCTTCCAGCAGCTTCAGGTACTCTTTATTTCATTAACTATAAAATATTTTGCAAAATGAAAATATAAAATATTTTATGAAATAACTGCATTTGTGTATTTCCTAAATCACTGCATTTTAAAAAGTTCACACATCTCTTATGGAAAACATTATTTTCTGTGTCTCTCTAAGTAATTTTCAAAAATTTCCAATTTTGTGTATCCTATGTTTTCCATTAAATATAAATAAAACATTTTTCAAACAAAATAAACAGGAGTTCCATTAAATGAATGGTGAGAAAAAGCACATAAATTCTTGGAATTTTTAAGGTTTCTCTCTTAAACTTACAGCTACAAAACTGATGTTTGCTCATGTTGTGAGCTGCAAACAGGGAAGCCATAGGAAACTCTTAAATGTTTATAAGCCAGAGACTTAACATGACCTGTAGAACTTCTGGAATATTTATTGTACAATCTGGTTGATGCTCATTGCCAAAACTATTTCTGTCTTCTTGTCAGTGTTCTTCAGGAATAACAGACTGGATGTTGGGACTTATTTTTAAAATCAGTACCTGTGTTATACAAATCAGTGGCACAAAAATTGAGGACTAAACAAAGGCGATTTTGTTCAGTTCAGTTTGTTGCACAAGCTGCTCACATTTGCAGACTACTCACCTAAATTCCTATACAAAACCACAAATCATTATCTTCTGCATTTCCATTAATTGGAAAAGACGGAATGCATTTTCTGCCCTTTTTTCTTTATTTCTACTGCTTTTTCTTTGGGTAAAGTCTATTCACTAAGTTCTGTAGAGAACAGATGTGATTCTACTTTAATGCATTCAGATTTCATTGCTTATTGAAATATTTGCATTACTTTGAATTTAGAAAATAAGCTTAAGCTGTTAATGGACTTTGAATAGAAAGATATAAAGAACCTCAGTCTTCACTGTTTCCTACTAATTACTAATTCTGTTTCCATAAGAAGGTTTAATGTTTCTGCCTAAAATTAACCGTGCATGCCTTTTAGAATGCGTATTTAAAAGACCTCCTGCTGCTGAGGGAGAATTTTATTTTGTAGAATTCTTGTAAACATGGAAAAATTAACTTGTGCATCTGTTTGGATAATGGAAAATCCCTGGCATATACAAGCACAAGTGTGTGTGAACACACAGACACACAAATATATATATATATACAAAATACATTGTCCACCTGCACAGAGCAGGGTCCAACCCCTGCAAACTTAGAATATTCAATTAATTTCAAAGCATTTTGGATCACTTTATGAGCAGCATTTTGCTTCTCCTTTTCTTCGCTTGCATATGAACAAGCTGTCTATGTTATCGCTGAGTTACCTGAACGCCATTCAGGAAATGGTGACTCATTTTCCATGAAATACCAGAAATCCACATTTCTGTTAATAAACTTTCTCTTTGTACCAAGCTGTTTCATCTGATCTATAAATAAATGAAATGTGGTTGAAATTGTGTATCCTGTTTGTACAATGGAAGGACCCCAGACTCCTTAGTGTGTGAATGCAATATGTATTTACTCATCCAGTGCAGATTTGGATGGAGCTTTTAACCCAAGTGGGTGAAACTATTAAAGATAATGTTCCTAAATATCTCAAACACTTATGAATACATTGCCAGAATCACCCCCCAAAATAATGTTGGCTGCTGTTTCTATGCTCTGCCCCTCCCAATTGCCTTTGAATCTCACTACTCACTGGCATTTGGGAAATCCTTTAGGGGTGTTTATGAGGTAAAACATGCTCCAAAACAGGAAATTTATGCTGGTTTTTGAACCATGTGAATGACTTTTAATTTGAACGTAACAGAACAATTACAGAAAAATTTTTTTAATTGAAAAATGAGACTGACTTATGATCTTCTTTCATTGTCACTTTCCTGGATTTTTTCCTTTCCCACTGTCACAATACAGCAGTCCTGACATTTAAATACATCGATATGGATTTAGTCTGTGAATATGTAGGAAAACCCTTGGGATTTTTTACACTATGTAATATTCAACACAGCTCTGTTATTTTATTTTTCTTTTACTAAAGATGACAGTGTCTATCAAATAAGAAGAGACAAAAATGTTTCCTCTAAGAAAAAGGTTGGTTAGGAAAGACAAAATCGTACCAAGAAAAATCTCTCAGCAAAGCACAGTTGTATAATGATGAAGCTGCTCATTTCTCGTTATTTATGCAGCCTCCTTGTTTCCTAAAAGCCACATATGGATAATTCTCTTCTTTTTAAATATTATATCTTTCTCCATTGTTCCTAGGAGGCGTTTTAATGCAGATAATTGAATTTCAATTAATTCTGCATATGCTATTCCATATTATAGTTGCTTACTCCTGCTGATGTGGGCCTGTCATTACTCACACCCTGCGTCACACTCAGCTCAGTGTGACCATTTTTAAGCCCTGTGTGAGCACATTGCATTTATTATTCCCAGGAGGTTATCCAGGAAGGTGCCATGGCAAGTTCTCTACAGCCTGATTCTCTTTGTGAAGCATTGTGCTCTCTTATCAGCTTGTGCTATTGCATGGCCAGCAGCAAAAATGATTTCAAAGAAAATTAGAATGGTGGTGGGGTAAGGTTATTGTA
>VZRL01003545.1:10177-46579 GCA_013397895.1 Origma solitaria | reverse complement strand
GGGGGGGGGGTGGTTAATTCTCAAATAATGAGGAATAGAAGGCTAAATAAAATGGAGAATCTGAGTCCCAGGGTTTCTGCTGCCAGCTTTGCCTTGGTTAAATTACTGCAAAGGACTAAGAAATGCTAAACTGAAATCTAAAACCAAAAGCTGTCCAGTGCTCCAAAGATAAAACTGACAGAAACTTTGTGAAATACCCACAGATGCTGTGAAACATCCTGGAAGAGTAGCTGGGGCAAGAATTCAGATATTAATGGTGGAATCCATCTCACACTAAATTGCATCTGGATCCTGTTGCTCTGGGATTGAGAACATGAGGTTTCAACTCCTTTTCCCACCATCAAGCAGGAGGAAACCTTTCTGTAATTAAATGTTTTCCTCATGTTAGCAGAGAGACCTTAAAGCACAATGAAGTGGCAGTGAAGAAGAGTCCACTTTCTCTGTCAGCTTAGATCTTGAAAATACCTTCCTTCCAAAACTGCTTGAAAGGGAATTGTGCCTGTAAAAAGGAGCAGAGGTGGAATCTATTGAAATTCTTTACAGTCAGAATTGAAATTCCAAAAGTAGGCTTGTAACAAAGGACACTTCTTGTGAGAGGATTAAAAACTGAAAAAGCACTTTTGATATGACACTTCTGTTCAAAAATACCTGTAGGTATTCTAAAGAACACAAAATACATTAAGTTATTATTAGGATTACAATGACCACCTTGAAAATATGTCACTCATTTATCTTGCAGAAAGATAGATAGGAATGGACTGGGGCTCTCATATTTTCCTCAGGGATGCTGTGACTCTGTGCTTGCCTCTTTTCATTATGCCAGCTAATTAGCACAACCTATCTTGATTGGAAAAAAATGAAAGCTTTTGTTCAAATACATTTATTTCGTTCAGAGCTGATATTATCCTGCATTAGAAAAAGGAGACTGCAACATTTAAGTTCAAAGCCTCGCTCTTCCAGGTTCATAAAATCCTCGTGGAATGGTTTGGGTTGGAAGGGACCTTAAAGCCCATCCAGAGCCACCCCTGCCCTGGGCAGGGACACCTTTCACTGTGCCAGGCTGCTCCACACCTCAGCCAATTGGCTGGACCTTAAATAAATTTATACATCACTCCTGCCTTACACATAACTAAAATAACTATCAAACCATCCCAGGAAGCTTCAGTGTTTCAGTAGGAATGTGCTAGAATGGATTACTCCATTTAGTGTGTTCAGCTGGAAAAACGGAGACACAGAATTTGCTCAGTCATAATCAATCTTAAATTGGCAACAATCATTAAAAAAACAAAACAAAACTCTAGTTTGATTTCCTCTAAATCACAGACTATTAAGCTTCACTAAGCTATTCCCAGGAATGTAGTAGTGCTGATAATAGAGGTGAAATATAATTTATCCTTTGTTCTTTGTTTGCAAAACCATTTTTTCCCCTTTAAGGAGAGAATCAGTGTTTATTTAGGGAAATTGTTGTGTAGGTACAAAATTGTATTTTCTCACTTTTAAACTGACTCAACCTCTGACTTTCTCATTTGACTTCCTGCATAACAAGTAGCTCTAAGAACTCTACCCAGTGATTTTTATAGTGAAGGGCTTTGTATTTTTTACATCTGTGGAAGGAAGCAATAGTAAGAATGATAAACTGTGGTAAAGCAAGACCAGGTCTGCAAGGAAAAAATTCACTGTTCTTTTAAAAGCTCTACTAGACCTAAATTTCATTAGATGAGCTCTTCCAGTGGTAAGAAACACTTGCCACAAAAAACAATCCAACCAAAATAAAACATACCCTCCCCCAAACCAAAATCTAATTTAGTTTCAATTTTAATTATTAAAATTCTTTTTTTCTTTCCATTTTATATCATTGTAAGTAACCTAAACTAACATAAAGACGTTCTAAGGACAGAAAGGGAGCAACCTGCACAGCTCATGCATCAGACGAAAAAGGAATTGAGTTTGATGAATGCTGTTTATGTCTCACTAACAGCCCTAAAGGCATCTCATAATTTTGTGATAAGAAAATATTTCCTTGTCAAGAGCCATTAACATCTGTTTTTTTTTTAAAGTTGAGTCATTACATGCTTTGCCTGACAGCTCAGTGTAGTACAGCTTGATGGATAACTGAGTGAAAGGCTTGAAAGGTCTCCAAATGAAGTCAATATTCCAAATTTAATGAAAAATGCTGAAGTGCAATACTGTTACAAACATAAACCATCTAATTGTAAACCAAAACAAGGCACCTTCTTGGTTTGGGTAATTTTAGTGATATTTAGGAATCAGGGGGTGGCAGAACCTCAGTCTCTTCTCCACATCTCTTTGTTAGAGTTGCTCTTTCCACCTCATAGATTGCCAACGTTTCAGCTGTTAACTACAGTGACCTTTGGAAACGCCTATTGCAAAATTAATAAGATTCAAAAATATTCATTAGAACAGAAGAGTTCCACTGTGGGCTGAAATTTAACTTGTGATTTTCGGTCCTTAATGAAGTTTGGAAGTGAATTATGTTTGCACAGCAAGAAAGAGGTTGAAGAACATATGAAAAATATGAAAAATAATTTGCCATTTTAGACACAGAGAATTGTTTAGCAAATGGACTTAAAACCTGGAATTTTTGCTGCATCCCAATCAAGAGTCTGTGTCCCAAGGCTGGCTTGGGGGAGCAGGGAGTGTGGACTCGACTCTGATGAGAAGCACGCAGCCAAGAGATGGATATGGGGACAGAAGACAGCAGAGAGAGAGAAATCCATGGCTATAAAGGGATAACGTTAGAAAAGCCAGAGATCAACTCGAGCTGAAATTTGTAAGGGTTTCAAGGGCAGGAAGAGCTGTTACTGCTCCATCATCAGTAGAAGAATGAACAGGGGAAATATTGGCTCGCTGGGAACAGGGAGAGTGGTTCAGTGCCAGCAGACAGAGATAAAAATGCCTTCTAAGCTCTGGGGCTCACTTCCAAGGTCTCCCAGGCTTTTGTGCCTGGAGACAGAGTTCAGGAGGAGAGGAGCTTCCAGCAGTGGGAGAGGAGATACTCGAGCAGGGATCTTTTGAGCAGCTCAGATGGGTTGCACTGAAGCACCAAGAGGAGGATGGCTGCTGTCACGGCAACTGCCATCACTCTGTCACCTCTCACAGCCTTTGCTTTACTAAACTGCCTTTATCCTGGCCCAGGAGGGCTTTTTCCAAGTGTTCTTCCCACTCTCGCCATCCTGCTGAGGAGGTAAGTGATAGGGTGTCCACTGAGGGTCAAACCCAGCACAGCCCTCGAGCTGCCCTGGGGTGGGCTCCGTGTCTCAGGAGAGCCTGAGGGAGCCAGGGCTGTTCCAGCAGGAGCAGGGAAAGCTCTGGGGATGGGGAGAACAAACTGTCCCTGTGGGATGCCAGCGAGAAAACAGGCAGCCCCCTTTTCACTGAAAGATTGGTAATCAATCATAAATTGGTAGCAATCATTAAAAAAACCAAACCCACTTTCTACTAGCCCAGGTTGGTCCAAGTCCCACCTTTTAAAGTGTTTGCTTTTCTTTACTTAAACCCTTCACACACCCACTGCCTGTGTTTGCTCATTTATTCAGGAATGTTCAGCTCTGCCTCAGTGATTTGCAGAAGTCCTTCCACAGGACTTTTCCTCACAGATACCCAAGAGCAGGAAACTCCTGCCGAGTCAGAGCTGTCTGCACATCTCCAGAAATACACCCCTGCTCTTGTTTTATCTGCGGCAGAATCGCATCAAACAGTTGGCAACGAATGGCAGAGTCAATTCCTCTCAGCTGGAATCACATAGCAGACTTGGTGCTGCAGGATGAGATTCCAAGAGGAAAACCCTGGTGGACAAGGCCAAGTGCACGCGGCCACGTGGGATTTCTGCCTGTCCTTTCACTTGCAGGGCTCTCGGTGCCAAACCTTGGATGGTTTCGTGTTTGCACAGCACTTTTGGTGGAGCACAGCACAAAAAGGTTCCCCAGTGAGGCTGTGGAGCACAATTGTTTTTACTCGCAGTGATTTGTAAGCTCAAAGGCTCTATTTTATCAACGGCACAGGGTATTAATGGGATTTTAAGGTACACCTCCTTCATATATCAAGGGAATAATAGAGTCACAAGCAGACTTGCATGATAAATCATTACAGCTTTAGAGGAAAAGTTAATGCTTTTGTTCACAGAAATGTTAAAAGCTTTAGGAGGCAATATTTTTAACTGCTTAAAACGATAAATCAAAGCAGATTAGCTTTCCAGATAAATATGTATGTAGGTAAAATCCTGTGACACTGTCTAGAGCCACATACATTTGCCCTAACTAGGACGAAAAACATTCCGTGAATCCATTAATTTTATTTTTTCTGACTGAAATTCTACTAGAAATCTTCCATATGCCTTGTATATCATGTGTTTCATGAGTAGAGCCACACAATATTTGAGAAACTGCTTTTGGTTTGATTTAGTTTATTAATAAAACACTAATTAATATGCATTGGTTAATATTATATTCCTTTACTCCTCAAGGTAAAATTCTTTTGGACAATGAGCATTTCTGTGGGTCTGCATGATGGGAAAATACCTCTGTAATCCACTAGAGAAACTTGGGGAATTTATTAATTTTCATAACCTGCTTATTTGGAGTTTTGAAGGATCTAAACTCTTGCAGGTTGTTTAGCAATTAAGAAGATCAGGACAAACAACAAATACTTGAATGTGAGTTTGTCGCAGGAGATTTTCAATGAGACGTGGAAAAGGAAAATTAATTTTTTTTTACAAAGAAATTGTGAAGTGTAGCAAAAAGAGGCAATGGTCCTCATCACAAGATCTCACAGAACACAAGAATTCAGCAATGTGGCTACATAAATATATATATCTGGAAAATGAAAATGTGCAGTGGTTAATATAATAAAAAGACCTCTTACAAAGCCATTAGTTAAATTGCAAGTTGAGAAAGAGGAACATTTTTTCCACAGAGCAAACTGAAGTTATAATTTCCTACTAGAATGGGGTTTATCTCTTTCTAAAGAGAAATGATTGCTAATCGGGAAAACAAACCACCAAATCATCATCATAATCATTGAATAAGTAACTAAATAATAGAACACGTATTTTTTGAGAATATTATTTTTACAGAAAATGTTACAGCTCGTTTTTCTCAGTGTGAGAAGCGCACTATGATTCTATGAATATTGAAAGCTGTGGATGTGCAGATCAATGGGGCATTCTCCTCAGGTATCACATGGATTGAAGCCTCAGCCCCAGTTTGTACTTCCTTTTTTTTTTTTTCTTTGGTTTATGAAAACTTCCAATGTAACGATTGTCCCATATTTCAGTGTTAAATTTTCACCTGCTCTCAGCCTGAGAGTTCACACAGTAACTGAGGAACATGAAAGATCTCCTTTAAATGAATACAGGCCTTTTAGGAGAAAGGGGGAAAGGAATCTTCACAAGAAAAAAGGAGAAGATGGAACTTAAACTCTATTGGTGCTCCAAAGAGTTTGACTTTCACTGCCTTTGAGAATCTCCCACCAAAAATGTCTTGTTAAAAAGTTTTAGCAAATTGATTAGGAGTTTTAAGACTTGTAAAGCCTTACAATATCGAATATATCAGAAATACTCCCCATTTCATGCCACACATGCTGTTTCTGGAGTTCCACGTGCTCAGCTCCACAGACTCAGTTTGGGGTTCCTTTAGTTTAATGAGTTTCACTGTTTTTGTTTTAAAATAATCAAAATAAAACACTTCCATCATGAACTGTGCTACAGGAAGTGTAATTGGAAGAATCTGAAGCACTGAAAAGGGCCTCGAGTCAACCCCTAGTTATTTACTTCAGTTCTTCATCACCTAAGCCTAAAGCAGATGACAACTTTATTTTTATTTTTTTTTTAATGTAGAAAAATAAGTGGAACCCACCAAATTTGTTGACTGGAACAATCTGGCAATGATATTTGCTGACTTAAATGAATATGTAGGCATCAATAGGATATGTTTGCATTAATTTGTCCATGGTGGGAATCTAAATTCTGATAACCAAAGCTTATGTGGGAAAAAAAAAAAATAGTTTGAAAAAGGAATTGCATTAAAACCAAAGGTTTTTAGGAACTGGATTACTCTAACATATGCAATAGGAAAAATCAAAAATGTTTCCTTTCATTAATTTGGTAATAAAAAGGGTCTGTTTGGCTCAGCTTTCTTTTAGATTTCTCATCAATATAAAAAGGTAGATTTTATTAGACTGATGACAGACAATATATGGCACTGTTAAAATTTTGAGATCTTATATGCATAAAAAATATTTCAAAAAATCTTTGTATGTCTAAACACTTTATATGTATAAAAAATTTTGATATTTCATCTGCATACATGAAAAAGCTGAAATATTTATCAACCCATATTCGTTATTTTATCTCAGGAGATTTTTGATGCTACAGAATCAATTCAGAGTACCCACTGAATTTGGAAAAAAATCAGTTTGGGTTTCAGACATCTTAAGTGCCAGTGTTTCACATCCAATGAAATTTGTTTTCTAAATAGTTTTTTATCTATAATTTCTCTAGCTCCAAATATCTCTTCAAATTTCATATTATTGGTGGCCATAGAGGTTTTGTTAGTTTGATTTTTCAAGACTGATTAAAGTTTAAGCTTTTATTTTCTTTGTTTCAACAGTGTAAGATCATCCTCACAATTTGCTGTCATCTCTTGCTGAACACACACTCATTTTTCAAATATAAAATGCTACTATTTAAAAAAAAAAAAGGCCTATTCCACATTTTCTCTCCTCTAAACCTGCAATTATCTCAGTCATGAAAGAAAGTCAAAGCTGAAGATATTGACGCAATCTGGCACATTTCCTTTGGTCCCCAACAACATCAGGACTGGTTTTTAATGCACATTTTGGGTCCCTATTAAAGCCCTCCGTTGCACCACATCTGCAGCTCCTGGCTCTGCTTTGAATTCTGGGTTTAGGGGAGCGTCTGTTTTATGTAAAAGGGAAATGAAATATCCTACTCTGGAATGTCTGGAATCAAATCCCCATTCCCCTTTCTCAGCCCTACTTTGGATTTTCGGGATGTGAGGAACTTGCTGTTAATTCCCTTTAAAGGCAGGGCTGTCACCTGCGCCAGGATCAGACGGTGTGAAGCAGCTTTGTTTCCACTCGGCTGAAACTGTCACTTAGCATGAATGTGGGGTGAATTTCAAACCTTGCAGGAGCTCCATCTGCTTGGGTATTACATTCCTGAAAATTACACATTGGGAAAAGAGGACAGGTCATGGGAAGAGGGTGAAGACAAAAGAGTGTCTTGATGATTTTCAGGACTAGTAGCAGAGGGAAAAGAATTCATTCCCATTTTATCTTAAACTAAAATTTATTTTATTCTTTTCCTTTTTTTTTTTTTTTTAATAGTGGGAGAAATCAAGAAGTTCATAGATTCTGTTGATCATGACAAACAAAGCTTTGTTTCTTCCCACAAGGTGAAATGATTTGGATATGGAGGAAGCGTCTGCATTCCAATTTCACAGGAAAGAAGTGCAGGGTGTATTCTAGACACACTGAGATTTGGGCTATTTGTCAGTGCCTCTCTCTGTAACTGCAGTTATTTTGGAAATCAACTCAATTCTACACACACATCCATAAATTAATAGAGTTATCTCTATTTTAAAAATTGGCTTTATGTCCAATAACTCTTCGCACAGAAATCAGAGCAGCAATGCAGAAAAAGATAATTAAAATGATTGTTTCATCAGAAGTTTTAGTGTGGAGAACACAGAACATCCTGAACCTACTGCAATCAGCTATGACATCTAATTAAGAAATTGAAACAGCTGAATAAACTCATAATGTTCCTCATTATTGTTTTAACTATTTCTTTCTCCCCTCCTTGAAATATGGTTCCATGGATTCAGATCTAAGTCATGTTTGATCTTTTTTGACAATAAAACCTCATCAGGTATTTTTATGAGAAGTTTGACTTGTTTTTACAAAGGGATTCTTAATTCTGAGCCAAAACTAAATTCTTTCCATGAAGTTGAAATTGTCCAGTGAGAGGACAAGGGACAAGGGGCACAAACGGAAACACAGGAGTTCTTCAATGGGATTAAGGAGGTTGATCTGAAATGCCATCATTCTGTGCCTCTTGGGACAAAAGTAATCTGCCGCTGTCCTCAGTCTGCCAAAACAGCCTTAAAACCAGGCCATAGGCTTGAAGTCAAGCTTGAACTAAACCCACCTGAGTCCTGGGAGTTGTGCTGAGACAGCAGAAGTTGTTCTGTGTCCTTGGAAATAGGAGAGAAACAAAACAAATCAATCAAAGGACCCAGGATGGTTTGGGTTGGAGGAGAGGGACCTTAAATCCATGGGCAGGGACACCTTCCACTGTGCCAGGCTGCTCCAAGCCCCAATGTCCAACCTGGCCTTGGACACTGCCAGGGATCCAGGGGCAGCCACAGCTTCTCTGGGCACCTGTGCCAGGGCCTGCCCACCCTCACAGGGAACAATTCCTTCCCAATATCCCATCCAGCCCTGCCCTCTGCCAGTGGGAACCATTCCCTGTGTCCTATTCCTCCACCCCTTGTCAATCATCTCTTTCCATGCTTATTTTCAGTTCCTTCAGGCCCTGCAAGGCCACACTGAGGTCACCTTGAAGCTTTCCTTCTCCAGGCTCAGCAATTCCAGCTCTCCCAGCCTTTCCTCACAGCAGAGCTCCTCCATCCATCTAATAAATGATCTCATTTTGATAAAGTTTAATGTTATTTACAGGTTCTTCGAATCTTCTATTCCATTGGGTATGGAAGACTTTTATTGAGGAAATTGAAGCTTTTTCTAACATGGAACAATATTTGTCTTAATTAAGGACTACATCAATCACAGTCAATTTTTCGACTTCTTGATCCTGTTAGTCATAATGTTTAATTTGTGAACTTGGTTTTCCAATCAACTGCAGAGTGTGACTGCTCTTTCATATTTTCAGTCTTTCTTTTCCATCTTTACATGGTTTTGAACAATATTTTAATTTATTTAATTTTATTTATCTTGGATAAGATTGTCACCCACATCTCCCTTCCTTTATAATACAGATTTTCATATGCATTCACTTTTAATTATTGCTTCCAACTGAACAAATCTCTACAAAATACCCAGCACTAATTAATTATTTTGTACTTATATTTCCATACTTTTTTTTCCTCTTTTCAACGATTCATCACACTTCAAGGCAAGTCACTGAAAAATTTCACTTTTTTTTCACAAGACCTTTTTTCAGATAAATTTATCATTAAAAATATTGAATCAAAGACTTAGATTTTGCATTTTAAGTACTCACTTTTTTATTCTCTCCTATATTAGAGCAACATCTTTTGGAAACTTAAATAAACCCTTATTCTGGGGTTCATCCATCACTTATTACCTTACTTGTGTGATAGAGAGTTAGATTTTGGAGAAAAGGTTTCTATTACAGACAAACCATTTTGCTTATTTTACAGCACTTTGTTTCTTAAAATATGCCCTTGATTCCTTCTTTCTAATATAAAAATAAAGACAGAAGAGAGATTTAATCTCTGGAATTTTTAGAAGGAGAGTTTTGAGACTCATGGCAAGAGGCTCTAAATTAATATAAACCTCTGCCTGTGTAACGTTTTCATCGAGTGAATGGTCAGAGCCAAAGCTCATTGAAACGGTTCAGTCATTAAATCCTGGATTTTTCACTGATATAAATTCAGATTAGAGATTTCAAGTCTTTTCTTTCAACAAATAGGAACCTTTTGGATTGGAAGGAGGAGTGCATGGCATCGGAGAGGGTAGAGGATGTCACAGGTGTTCCCAGGGACACTGTGGAGGCAGGAGTTTGAGGGATGTGATGTGGGAAGGGACAGACAGCTGAAGGCTCTCCTCAATGAGCAGGGAATGAAGGCTGGGAAATCTTCATGGTGAAAGAGATAAGGGAGTGTCTTTACAAACTGCTGGTAAGGTAAGGCCGATACTGAGAGACAGAAGAAATAATGGGAAGGATTTCCATAGGAATTCTGCTGATTGACTTGCCCAAGGCTGTGGTAATAAACTACAGGAACAGAGACAGAAGAAAAAGAAGAAAAGGGGGGTTTGTATTGAGGGGGTCTGCATTAGGAGAGATGTATAGTGCGGGTGTCTAAATTTAGGAGAAATGTATATTAGTTATGTCTGCACTGGCATTCCAGGCAGTCTGTACCTCTCGAGTACCTCAGCCTATGGGGAAAGGAGGGAACCTGAGGCCGGGAAATTAGGATAAAAAGAGGCTGCGTCCTCTAGCAATCTGAGAGACCCCATGGGAAATGCCCATGAGCTCTCCCTTTATTCATGAATAAAGTTACAGGACTCCTCTGTCTCCTTTTTGGACATAAACCTCTGGCGTTTGTGTATTCATTTTCCTGACAATGGGACAGAGTTTTCTCCTCCGATCTCCCCCTGCAATGTGGGGATGTACAGGGTGTTCTGGGAAGGGGCAGAGGAACAAAGCCCCTCAGAGAATCCCCAGAGCGAGCTGGCCCTGTGTTGTCACCGAGGGCTGACACCTTCTCCGTGGCTGTGGCTGCTCAGGTCACACTCATCAGGCTCGGGAGCTCAGGGAGGAAGGAAGCCAACACCGAAGGGAACGTCTTCTCTCCCTCCCTCCCCAGTTTGAGATCTTCTCTTCTACAAGACAATGCAGTCTTAGACGGTTCTCAAGGTTCCCAAGGCTTGGCTGCTCTTCCCCAGACTCGGCAGTGCCCGATGCGACCCTGCTGGGAATGCGTTTCCCAGGCCAGGCCAGCTGCCCTAGGGGCTCTTTGGCTCTTGCTTTGCTTTCCCTTGGCTGCTTCTGTCTCCTTTTGGCCAGCGCAGGCAGCAGCTGCCCGGCAGTCCCCAAGGTTGCTTTTAGGATCGCAGGGTGGAACCACAGACGCGTTAAGGTTGGAAAGGAAATTCACTCATCAAGTCCAGCCATCAACCAGCACATGCCCAGGGTCGCCACTCACCCATGGCCCCAGGTGTCACATGCACGTGGTTTTTAACACTTCCAGGGATGCCGACTCCACCACCACCCCGGACAGCCTGGGCCAATGCCTAACAACCCTTCCTGCGGAAAATTCTTTTCCTGATATCAAATCTAAACCTTCCCTGGTGCAGCCTGAGGCCCCTTCCTCTTGTCCTGTGTCATTTTTTCAGTGCAATCCCAATAATGGACCCGACTGTAGATCTGGGCTTCTGTTTGGACTCCATGCCTGTATTTTTTGGCTGTTTGCTGTTGTCCCCAGGGAAGTGCAGGTTGTCCCAAGAGATGTGATAGAAGCTGTCACACAACAAGCCAAGAACAAGCCCAAGAGGCCAGGCCTGGAGTCATGCTCAGGAGAGTTAAGACCCAAGGCCATTTCCTAGAGATGGCAATTACATACTTACTGAGCCATTAGGTAAAAAGAAATAACTGTATTTTATCCCCCAGTGATGCTGTATTTGTGTGCTGATATTACTCTAGTAATCATTATTATGAGTTCATATTTTTAATCCTATTTTATATATTTTTATATTTATGAACACAATGGTTCTCTGCTTTGGTGGATCATGGACAATTCCAGGCATCAGCTCCTCTTTTAGCTCTGAGGGGTGCCCTTATCTGCCCTTATCAGGCTTCCCCCTGCTGTGATTCTCAATTATTTTCTTTAAAGTTGCTATGGAAAAGGACAACATCTACTAATTCACTTAACTGTGTGTGTCCTGGAGCTAGCCAGAAGCAGCAGCTTTTTATTAAAAAAAACCCACAAAACCTCCTTCCCTCTGTTATTCATTTTTTTGCCACCTAGAGATGTATAGAACTCAGAATAAAAGGCACAATTATTATGTAAAAAAAAATGAGATTTACAATACCAAAAGCTTTCATTCTGTTGCATTTTTTTATTTTCCTTTTCTAGTGGATTCCAGCACTAGTGATTTTGACAAAATATGTAATAAACGGAAAAAACAACCAACCCAAATTCCAAACTACCTATTTAACCATCTAAAGTAGAGCTGAACAAAAGTATGTGTGAAATGCACTGATTAAAGGACTTCACACATACTTATCAGGAGCACAGAAATGTGCTGCTGAGCACAGATGATGTGTTATTCCCCAAACAAATCATTTCAAATATATGGTTGTTTTGTAATCTGCTTTGCTTTTTCCTCAAGAAGCAAATTGCCACCTGTGTTAAAGCACAGGAATAGTTTTCTGACCAAAAAAATAATAATCACAGCAAATTTCAGATTTATTTATTCCTAAAAAATCTACACTGAGGCTCTTCATGAAAGAAAAGGTCAAAGATTAAGCTATTGAAATGCTGAGGCCCTGAGAGGAACCTTCTTTCAATTTGTTTGAAGAAAACCTTTCAACACAGTTCCTTATCGAGTTTAAGGAAAACAATAACAGTTTCTGACTTTAAAGGAATTTCTATCTTCCCTTTCTTTAGGAAGCTGAGGTAATTATCTACTGAGTCTGAGGAAAGGCTTGGAAAACTCCACCACTGCAGTTATTCACACAGAGAATAACCAGCTTGGACTTGGGAAAAGTATAAGTGTTTGAATCTGAAACCATGATCCTCTTTGCCAAGAGAAATTCATACTCTCATCCCACTTCAGTGAGATAAGAGTGATGAGAGGACATTGTTACATGGCAAAATCCGCTGATAACAGAAAACATTGACACACCTAGCTTTGTCAGTTATTGGATGTGGTATTTTTTGACAGCACACAGGAGAAGATTGGGATATTAGATTTTGTTACTTCAAGGCTTGGGCAATGCACAAGTCATTAATCTCTTGAGCTTTGAGAGCTGTGCACGGTCAGAGTAATAAAAGACAGGGATACTGGGCAGGGATTCCAGGCTAGGAACAAGTACAAGTACCATGAGGAGAGGCTTCAGTTCCAAAATCCCATTAGAAGGGTCAGTCTAGGAATTAAAAATTATTTTTTTTTTACTTTTGGAACTGAACTGGGGTCTACCCTGACCCCCTGTCCTCTCGTCCATCTCTCCTGGCATTGTGCAGTGTGAGGGTGTCCTACTGGACCCCAAAAGCTCTTTGTGCTGGGGTTGAGCTCTGCAGACCAAGGACCGCCCAGAGCCCATTTCTCCCTCACTCCTTGGGGTTCACATTTCCTAGCCAGTGCTCACACTAACCCAGAACTGCACAGGTTTGGGCTCCTTGTTGGAGATTTCCAGAGCGTTGAATTTTCTGTTGCCATCAGTCCCTGGAGAGTGCTCTGCGGGCAAAGGGCAGTGGGGAGTTGAAGTGACAAAGAATTATGTCCCTAATGCAGTGACAAAGAATTGTGTCCCTAATCCTGCCTGTTTTGGTATCACTAAGTGCAAAACACAACATTTTCTGGGAATGCTTCAGGATTTCAGGGAGTACATTCTTTCCATAAGGAAATGGAATTAAAAAATTGCTTCTCAACTCTAGCAGCACAACAGCTCTTAATTTCATAATCATTAGTCTAATTTGTTCTAGCAGTCAGACCAACATCCTAACTTGCTGTTATTTCAGAGTTTTATGTTCCATGTTGACTTTCAAGACTGTATTGGGGAAAAAAAGGATTATGGTGATGTAGAAACCACACCACTGGCAATGAGTTTATCACAGGAAAGTAATGTAAGACACATTGAAGTGTCCCATTTCTCCCTGCAACTTTACATAAATAATGTCCTGTTTCAAATGAAACCAAGCAATATTCAAATGTTTCTTTATATTGACCTGACATCAGCTATACCAGGTACTTTATTCCATCCTGAATATAATAATATGGAATATAATAAAACTGAATAAAATAATACTGAAGAATCTCATACGGAATAGAATAATATACTGAATTTAATAATATATTGAATATAATAAACGTATATTTTGAAAACTGCACTCAAGTGTTCAAAGTCCTGTGATGCAGGATTTTAATTAATATTGTTTTAAGGGAAAAAAGGCTATGAAACCACTGATTTTTCCTGTGTTTTATGGATATCTTTGTGATCCAATGCCATGCTCTCAAGGCCTTTAAAAGGGTCCCTTCAACTCAGACTAATCTATGATTCTGTGAAGATCAAGGCAAAAACCTTTTGCAGAAGCTCTGATGGATTTGCACAACTCTCATCCCATTCCAGTGAGATAAGAGTGATGAGAGGACATTGTTACATGGCAAAATCCGCTGATAACAGAAAACATTGACACACCTAGCTTTGTCAGTTATTGGATGTGGTATTTTTTGACAGCACACAGGAGAAGATTGGGATATTAGATTTTGTTACTTCAAGGCTTGGGCAATGCACAAGTCATTAATCTCTTGAGCTTTGAGAGCTGTGCACGGTCAGAGTAATAAAAGACAGGGATACTGGGCAGGGATTCCAGGCTAGGAAAATCTCTTCTGGATGATTTCTAAGTTAATTTTGCTTTGAATATTGAAATAAAATGCAGCACTGCCATAGTTCATAGAAGATGGATTGGTAGGACATGGCTGCTGGAGGAGGATTAGGAGGATTACTCGTTCCTTGGCACGGGGTTAGAGAGCGAATAAAAAACTAATTAATGAGCATTAATTATCACGCTACATTCTAGTCAGTTGCTGCATTTATGGAGAATAATTTGTGCAGGTGTTTCAGGTACTTTGTAGCAAACACACAGGGAAAAATGTGAAAAGTCTAAGAGTCCAAGTGCATTAGAAATGCTTTCTCATTAGTGCAGAATATTTACAGGAGGGGCTTTAAAGGCAATTAATTATGTTATATTCAGCTGATACAAAACAAAGACTGTCTTACATCCCCATATAATCCATCTCAATTTCTACACGTATTCAAACCCCACATTTTAAAACTTTTTTATGAGTTCACAAAATTCATCTGTCATTTCAAATAAGTTCATTCTAAATGCTTCTTTGAGTTCTTTTTAAATACAAATACATGGATTAGTTTTCACTGTCAGTTTGGTGGAAACTCACCTTCCTCAGGGCAAACCTGTATTAATTTAATAGCTCTTGACATTTAGATATTTAAAGAAGGTTCTCTTTATCCTGTAGTAAAAAGGATAAATTTATGTAGTTGGAAAATATCTAGATTTTACTTCCCACTTGCTTTGCAAACAGAAACTCAAGGAAGATATGCAAAAGACACACGCAATTCCTTAGCTCTCAGAAATAAAAGTAATCTCATTATGTCCCTATTGAGGTAAAGGAAATTAATACTAATCTCTCACTTTTGATTTAATCCTGCTAAAATATAAATGTTTTCACTGGGGCGAAAAAACTCCGAAGCACAACAGCCAACCATTTTAATTATTTCCTTTGCAAAATAATGTTTAGTTTCTCATCCATCAGTGTGAATCATCACAGGTTTTCAATTCCAAACCTGGTGAGTTGCAGGTCTGTAATCAGAAAAGAACAGAGGTAAAAAGGTTTGTGGCCAAATTGAGGACCCCAATGTGGCAACATGTGGGATTTAAATCTATTTTCCCAGGCCCAATGCACCTCCTGGAAGAGCAGAAACTGTGAGCCTATTTGTGGTGCAGGTGTAGCACATTCCTAAAGCTCTCAGCAATCATTTCCCAGGGCTTGAAACGAAAGTGGATCAAAGCCAGGGCAGTTTGGAGAACAGAACATCTTTGACATGTGCTGAGAGAACAAAGGAAGGATCTGGGCCAGGTTGGACATTGGGGCTTGGAGCAGCCTGGGACAGTGGGAGATTTCCCTGCCCATGGCAGAGGGTGGAAAGGGATGGTTTTAAGGTTCCTTCCAACCCAAACCATTCTGGGATTCTGTGGTTACTTCATTGGTGTTGACACCAGGTAAGTGGTTAAACTCTATTCTAACACCCAAACAACCCAGGTTCTTCTTATATTGAAAATAGAATAAAATGAAGCAAAATGAAATAAAATAGAATAAAAACTCTAATGGAATATATGGTGCTACTCTGCTAGCTGGAAAACTTCATGAAAAATGCTCAGATGCTTCAATAGACCAATTTTTTCATTTAAATATTGGAAGATGGGAGAGAAAACTGTCTGTAGTCAGCACTTCCAATGAGTTAAACAGTGACAGTAATTCCACATATGATGAGAGTACAGCATAAAATAATTATGGCTTGAAATAGCTTAGATTTGCATATTAAAATCAGTCTTATTAAAAAAAAAATTAAATCATCAGATTTTGCACTTTAAAACTTCCCATACATTATTTTAGTTGTCTTTGTTTTTTTGAAGCTGAGGAAAATGGCTCTCATTATAAAGTATTCCAGTGAGTTTTTTCTCGTCTCTACCCATGTCAGGCTGCTTTATTTTGCCAGGTTTAGGTGATGCTGGATGAACTCAAACTTCCCCACTCTTTCACCTGTATCTGGTAAAAAATATGAAAAGATTTTCAAATTGCTTCAGTTTGAAAAAGGGCTAGAAATATAATGAGATTGGACATTGCAGCAGTTAGAACAATTGTCTGAAGAAAAAAAAATAAGAAATTAAGGGAAAAAACTCAGAAGAAAAAGAGTGTTTCTTGCTTCAGATGATTATTTGTGCTGTGCTACACTAGAAAATCCTCCAACCTTGTAAACACTGGTTCAGCTCCCTCTCCCACCTCCCTTCTCCTGAGCATCCTCACGATTACGGAGAATCCTAAAGCTTTTGAAGCCACCTGAACAACACAGCCAGCTAAATCCTATTGTCATGTATGGCTGCAGGATCATTAGGGTTTATTTGTTCAAGTTCCAGTATCACCCTTGAAAATGAGTGTCATCATTGATAAAATTTCTCTCCGGGCCTTTTTTTCATTATTCTTCCTTTCAAACAGGGAGCAGTATTGATTCTGAGGTAAAGAAATGCATTAATAACTCTGAAATGCTCAGATGGTGTATTATAGTATATATTACAGTATTTTTAGACACACTGAGAAGGCTTTTTTCCCTTGCTGCTTTAGTGGTTGGCAGAGAGGAGGCACAGCCAAGGAGCAGTTCTGGCCAGCTGTGCCAGCTGTCACAGAGCTTAATAAAAAGCACTCAGGAAGGAGCAGAAATGATATTAAATTGTTGCTCCGATGTAATGTGACCGCTAACTTGGACTGTGTCTCCAACTCACTCAATTTAATTTGCATTCTAATCCATTTTTGCTCTGAAAAACATTTAAGTACATTGATTGATGCTCTGAAGGAGTAAGTGCTCAAGCATCCTGTAGATGTGCTGAGTTCCCACTGTGAAAATTGGGCTGTGTTTTCACTGGAAAAGGTAAAAGTTGCAGAACCATGATGATATATTTCCTTTTCCATAAACTCTTCATATTTGTTAGTATTGTTTTGTCATACATTGTTGACACGTGTCTCTGCCCCTGCAGAACATGACAGAACAAATTACATAGAATCAAAACAGAGACTGTATTTATAGGAAAACCAGCTTTGTTCAAATAATTGAAAATAGAATACATTTTAGCCCAGTGTATGATACACTTAAGGATCTTTTCTATTCCTGTTAATAAGTTGAATTAAGTTGTCCTTGCTTGTCACCGAACCTTATCCTTTTTTAACTTTGGTGGCAGAAGTACAGCAGTGAAAATAGATGAACATTTCAGTTTTTGCAGTATTTCTGCTTTGCTTTATGTTTGGTTTGCTTTGCTCTGCTTTCCCAGTAACGCAGTCCTTGTCTCACATATTTATTCTTTTTAAGGAGTTTTCATAGGCATGAATTAGGAACAAAGGTCTTGTAAGGGAAGCCTTTGAGGAGTTTGGGATGTCAACAGTTAAGGGTGAGCATCAACTTGATGTAACAAATACAGTGTGTTAAAAATGCAGAATTTTAATTAATTTTGTTTTATTATTAAATTATATTGCCCACCTGGGCTCTTCTCTATATTGAATTTGTCCTTTGCTAATGGTAAAAGGAGGGGACAGCCGGGGGGGTCGGGCTGTGCTCCAGGGAACAGGGACAGGAGGAGAGGGAACGGCCTCAGGCTGGGCCAGGGGAGGCTCAGGGTGGACAGCAGCAGGAATTTCTCCATGGAAAGGGTGGGCATGGATTGGGACTGCCCAGGGAGGTTTGGAGTGCCCATCCCGAGAGGTGTCCTTCTTTATTTTTTTACATAAAAACAGACACTAGAAAGTAAGAAGCAATAATATAAAATATCCCTAATAAAAAACAACGTTTCCCTCTGCATGGAGAAGACATTTTTTATTTTAAATTTTAATATAGCAGCTTCATTTCCCACAGTGTGTAGGAACCAATTATATTAATAGTATTTTCAGCTCAGACTGAGATGGTTTGGTCTATTAATGTTCATTGTCAATGTCTTATCCAGAAGCAGTAGGATGAACTCTGCCTGCCACTAATGCTCCATTTCTGTCTCTTTGTGTGGTTATTTCAGCAGGAGAATGTGCTGGATGAGCCACTGAAAACAGATGTACAACACCAGATGAAAAAGTGCTGCCTCGTATTGGATTTCTGTGGGCAGCTGGTGTTATACCTTTTAAATGTCACTTTATGTTTGCCAGAATAGCAGAATAGTCAATTTTCTCCTCAATCACAAGCTGCCTGCTCTGGGTAAATAGGAAGGTGTTACATCTATTTCTCTCTCCATAACAGAACCTTTCTAGTTCATCCATTAGTTTCACACTAACACAGATTAAAATCTACAGAAGAGAAGGAAAGAAACATCCAAACTAAGTTGTCTACAAGTACTGAAAATAGCAAGAACTGAAGAGACAATTCCTGCTGTACATGAAGCAGATTGCACTTGTTTGGTTGGCTGTCCCTTTGTGGCTGCTTTATTTTTTTCTTTTAATTGCATTACTTCGTATCTTTATCCTAAAGCATTCTTTCAGGGTGACTTTGCCGTGAAGATGCCTTGATGTTATGCACATAGATACAATCATGGAATCCCAGAATGGTTTATTGCAAGGCGTCTTAGAGATCACCTGGTTCCAAGCCCCTGGTTGATTTCTGAACCATTCTCCGTATCAAGTAGCATTTCATTCTTGTGTTGTTCCATCAGCTACAAGATCACAGGGAAAGACAGAATTTTCCATTCCTGGGGAAATCAGAATTTGACCCTGAATGGAGCACTGCTCCCTGTGACTGAACTGAGCAAAGCCTGAACCACTGAACAGCCCCAAGCACAGAGAAATTCACGTTTTACCCTTGCCCTGAGAATGGCTCTCTGAAAATGCTGTGAGCTCGCAGTGCTGGGTGTTCCTTGCTGGAATCAGCACCTTAAGTGTCCTCTGCAGAAATACACAACGACAGGATCATTAAGGTTGGAAGAGACCTTCAGGATCATAAATCCAACCCTTGGCCAAACCCCAACATGTCTAGGAGAATGCCTTTTCCTCTGCTCTTTTCTGCAGACTTCTGCTTCCCTTCCTTCCTTGAGAAAGCCACAGACCCATCTTACCCTTCCTAATCCCCACAAAAAGGTCAATAAAAGCTCTTAAAAGAGAAAGGAAGGTTGGGTGGTGCATCCTGTTATTGATGCTGGGTAGGCAGAGGGTTGTGCTGGCGATGAGAAGGTGCATCCCAAAGAAGGGAAGTCCGCTCTAAGAAGGACTCCATGAGACAGGAGGGAGCCAAGCCATGATTCAGAGAGAAATTTTGTTCCTGCCATAGTCCTGATGACAGCTCCACTCCAACCTCCCCTCTGAACCCCCCTTCGCCCAGACTGTTGGCTGTGAGGTGCTGGTCCCAGAGCCAGCCCATGGCACAGGGATGGTTTCCCAAACAAGGAAGTGCTGAATTCTTCCTGCTGGATGTCACAGGGGACACAGCTGTACAAGAAGCAGCCAAAGTAGTGGATGAAAAGTCACAGAATCACAGAATGGTTTGGGTTGGAAGTGACCTTAAAAGTCATCTGGCTCCAACCCCTTGGGAAATAGCCACTTTGTACGAAACACATCGAGCTCAGGAGATTTTGGACCCTAAATTAATGCTGGGTTGGCAATTGGTCAGGGCTGCAATCTGAACTGGTACTGGACCCTTCCTGATGGTTTGATCTGAGCTCCTGGGGACCTTAACAACACTGAATACCTGACTTCAGTGGCAAGGGTGGCAAAGGAGGAAAGCAGCAGCCACAAGGTCACTTCATTGTGCTTTCCTGCTGTGTGAGTCAGAAAACAAAGTAGAAAGTGATTTTTGTTAAAGCTTTTCAGAAACTGGTAGGATTAATATACTCCCTGAATGAGAATAATGCATTTTTAAACAACATTCAATTGAATTGGCTTTGGGTTGGAAATACAAATATGTTTTGTGTAATTAAAATTTGCCCAAATATCTTTAATTGCTTTCTTTTAGCTAAATAAATAAGTGTTTGTTTAAATCATTCTAAAACTGGGAGAAACTATTAATTTTGCATTTCAGGTAATTAAAACTTGCTTATGTAAAACTATGCTGATCTGACACAAATTGGACTAAGGTAAAAACCTGTCAATAAACCAAAACACATGAGAGCCTTTTTATTCTTTGCTTAACTTAGATTTTAATAGGGAGGTTATCCTAATACAAATTAAATAGAAAGTGTACCTATTTGAGCAGTGAGGCAAAAGGTAAAACAGTAGACACGGAAATGTTTTCCACAATAAGAGGCCTTTTCAAGTCTTTTAGTAAAACTTTGGGGATGCATTATCGTTTTAGCTAGGACTAATAAAATAATTAAAAGTATAATAAAAAGTATAATGTCATCTTTAATTCTCCTGAATCTGAAAAGTGCAGTTTTGCTTAATATCTTCAGAATTTTTTAAAGAGAAATTTTGGGTACAAACAATGTAAAAAACCGTAAACTGTAACTTGTCTTGCAGGCAAAGCTTCATGACTATTGAAGCCTTCTAGCAAATGTTCTCTACAACTATGGGAAAATATGAGAAAATATTTCAGTGGCTGAGAGCAGATGATACCTGAGCATCCCAGAACCAGCCAAGGTCATCCCACCACCACAACTGCTGCAAAGCAAAAATCAATATTCCAAAGTAGGGAACCTGGCAGTAGCTATTGGGGCTGGTTAGTTGTTTAAAAATTAAGAGTAAGAAATACGTGTAAAAAACCTTTGTCTGACATTGTGTCATTTTCACATCAAATTAACAACATTTTATTTGAGGATAAAATGTAAAAGTGGCAAAAACAATCAAAGTGAAATAGCACTTAGAGCTCTTACATAAATTTTATTGCTGGAAGGAGAAAGATCCCCAGATTTGTAAATAATTGCAAATTCTTTGACAGTCCCTGATTGTTCCTGAGAAGTTTATAGGGATTAAGAAGCAATTTGTCTTGCTTCCACAGGAAGTGCTTTGCAGCCATGGATGGGTTATGTACTTTCTGTGATGGGTTTAGGCAGTTCCATGAATTTACTCTCTTTCTTTTGCTTTACTCACTGCTTTTATCACTACTGACTTGAAAAGAAATTGGGTAAATAATAGAATAATTGATTCTTGGAAAGGTTTGGGTTGGAAGGAGCCTTAAAACCCATCCAGTGCCACTCCCTGCCATGGGCAGGGACACCTTCCACTGTCCCAGGCTGCTCCAAGCCCCAATGTCCAACCTGGCCTGGGACAATTCCAGACATAGGGAGTCCACAACCCGGACAAATAAATATTTGTGGTAGACACGTTTCCATAATTTTGAAAAATTATCATTTAAATAATTGATTCTCACAGGTGACTATAGTTTACAGTAATTTTTACACAGGTGTGTGCATAAATCGTGCAATATTCTGGTTTTAGAATCTACAGCACAAGAATTGCTGTCCAAATTCTTCAGCCACCTTTGCTTGTTCAGGTAGGTAATGTCTCTGCCCTGTATGAGAGATGCGACTGGAAAGGATAGTGTTAAAATAATGCAAAAAACTTTCATATTATTGTAAATGAAAATTAATTCTATGGTGGAACCAGATGTTTGTATGACTCTTTATACATTTTTCACTTTCAGGTTTTTTATTGATACTGTAACCTTTGGAGGAGAAGACTTAGCTCCTCTTTATGATTTACTGCTAAACATTGGTTCCTTATAGTCTTGGAGCAGACACTCACCTTATTAACTGTGATGACTAAATGCTTATTTTTCAAAAAACACTCTAACAACTGGAATTTCTAACAGCTCCAGAGCTGCTGACCAAGTGCAAGGCTTTTAAAATCTTTGGCACTAGAATATAAACTTTTTACCACCATAAATTCAGATCTGGCCCCAGTCTCGCTGCCTCCTGAAAGAAGTGCAGGACTTGTCTGCACATTGTTGTTTTTATAGCAGCAAAATGTGTGAATAATGCCTTGGCAACACATCCTTGAGGGAAGCAACATAAATTATCTTCCAGAGAAATAAGACATTGGTACAATAATGCAGGATGGAGAATATAGAGAACTTTTTGCAATTTGTTGGCGAGAAGATTCAGAAGTGATGGATGTTCTGTAATTACTGGGCTGAATGCAAAATACATTTTGCAGGTGTACCCACTATTTAACTGATATCATTCCTAAATTTCACTTAAAACTTTCATTGATTTAATGGTTTGTGGACTCGCAGCTCTCACCCCTGAAAGCTCATCTGTTGTCAAAGTGCTCTTATTTTAAAACTCACTTTGATGCTTATTTCATTGTAATTCTTCCCACTTACTAGATTTGAGAGAATTGCTATAATGGAAGCATTGGACATTCACAGATGCTTTCATCAAAATATTTAAAACATTCACATGCTTTTATCTTGTAAGAGTTGTTATCAGGCAATTTATAGCTTTTTATCAGAAAATGCTTGGTGTTCCACCTAAAAAATTTTGCATGTTCAGGGTTTTTTTCCACATCAGATGCTACTTTGAAAACTACTTTGATTGCAGAATCCCAGGGTGGTTTGGGTTGGAAGTGGCCTTCAAAATCATTTCATTTCCACCCCCTGGCATGGGCAGGGACACCTTCCACCAGACTTCAAGGAGAATAACATGGTAGAATGTCTGCATCTTAGAGCAGCAGAGGTAGGAAAACATATCTGGAGATTGTCCAGTCCTGTGGCCTCAAAGATACATCAAATGAAGTCCTTCGCTGTACTCACCCTGCCAAGTCCCTGTCCCTCTTACCTTGCAGCCCCAGCACAGGACACATCCCTGCAGCTGTGCCTCCCAGGGCTGTGTGGGGTGCAAAGAACACTTCCCCTGACTCTGCTCCTCCCGACGGCTGCTGGCTGCCTTTGGGCACACGGACCTGTGCTCACTTTGGCAAAGCTGCCTCCCAGCCACGCTGTGCCCAGCATGGACTGGAGCATGGCTTTGTTCCTCCCCACTGGCAGGGCTTAGCACTTCCCCCTGTTGAATTTCCCTGGATTCCTGCTGAAATTCCTGTAAAAACGAGGGGCTCATCTATTGCTTTTCTGTCGAGTGGTCAGTAGCACAGTCACCGCAGTCATGGAACCACAGAATATCAGAATGATTTGGGCTGGGGAGGGCCTTTAAAGCTCATCTCATTCCACTCCCTGCCATGGGCAGGGACACCAGGCTGCTCCAAGCCCCATCCAGCCTGGCCTGGAACACTTAACATTGCCCATGTTGGTCTGTCCTCTCCTGGCTCTGAGCTGGCTCATTTCCCAGTTCCTACTTTAAAGATCTCCTTTCCAGATGGACCAACCTTTAGGCAAAGGCATCTTTGTCCCACTTTGTCAGGTGGTTCCTGTCTCTCATGCACTTTTCAGTCTTCAGAAATGTGTGGCCATAAAAACCAAACCACTGCTTCCACCATCAACGATGTGACCTCCAGAGCTGTCCAGTCACACTCAAACATAACAATAACTTCGTGGCAGGGTCAGGGAGACACGACTGTGCTGTTGGACAACACCAGATATCCAAACCAAGAAAATTTCAGTGCAGTTGAAAATAAAACCTTCTGTGTAACATTTCTGAGACCTCATTACCCACTTCTTTTTGGTTTTTCCCAACTACACTGTGATTTAGACTTCTATGTAGCAGACGGTGGAGGTTATGGAGTTCCATTATGTTAAAGGTCACAGAATTCTTCTGGGCATGGTTCAACTGGCATCGCCCAGCTGAGGGAGAGAGCTGTGCCAGCCAAAACCTTGAAAGTACTAAACTTTTAGCTAAGAAATATTCTCATATTTCACCAGATGAGCAGATGGATATGAATCAGGAGAAAATACATATGTGCGGAAAGATTAAATATATTTCCTTAAGAAATGTGAGGGCTATATTAACAAACTTTAGAGTGCATTGGAAGGGCCTGTCAAGCTAAATGAATTTGAGCTCTCTTTGAAAACAAAGGATGAATAGTTGTGGGTGTGTGTGCCTTCACGAAGAAAGAAAAAGAAAGGAAGGATAGAAATATTAAGAACATGATAAATTTCAAGCACTATAGCTTTAATTTTCAATCCGTAATTTTCTAAAGCCCTTAAAAGCATTTTTTTCACTTGAGTTCAGCACAGTGACAGCATGGCAGAGCTAACACGGATGTGTGTGCACATTCCCACCACCTTCCAGCTGTGTTCCTGCTTATATGAAGTTTGCTCACATCGGCTATCAATTTTAATAGCTGATCTAGTGCTTAGTTCTAGACTTAGGAGTTACCCTGGCACACAGCAGCAATATCTACCTAAAGTGAAAACTGAAATACATTGTTCCATGCAATTATATTGTATTAAATAAGACAATACTTAATCTGAAGAAGAAAGGCGGTAACACATTGGAAAATTGCAATTTCCACGGACAGTTATCATTTTCTGGGTTTAATGAGGTCAATAACATAACATAAAATAGGTAATAACCTCCCAGTCTTGGAGGTGCTATTTTTTTTCTGCTCATTAGCAAAGTAGAAAATAGATATTCCTCACTTCTTGTCCTGTCCTGTCGAGCTGTGTGTCCACAGACTAACAATTACATGATGTAATTCAAAAATGGGTAAAATCAGGCTTGAGGACATTCCCTAATGCTGCAAAGTGTTTGGAAAGTCACCTGAACATGGAAATGGCCTTGAGAGGTTAAAACAAGTCTGCCTGTCTAACATCACTGCGACCACAGTGCTCGGGAGCTGAGAGACAGGATGTTCCTCATGTGCAGGAAGGAAAATGCCAACAGATGTGACATTTCTTCCAATTCTTATGCTGACCTTGAGGAGTTTTCAAACAGCAGAGCATTTCCAGAAGGTCACTGAGCCAGCAGTGCCCTGGGGACAAGTAGCCAATGGGATCCTGGGAGAGCATTCCCAGCAGGTCAGGCAGTGATCCTGTCCCTCTCCCCAGCCCTGGGGGCTCCTCTGGACTGCTGTGTCCAGCTCTGGATCCTCAGCCCAGCAGGGACAGGAGCTCCTGGAGCGGGGATGGCGGAGGCTGTGGAGATGAGGAAGGGGATGATGATGCTCTGGGCTGGCCCTGCTGGAGCAGGGAGGTGGCACCATATGAGCCACTGTGGGCCCTTCCAGCCTCACCCATCCTGGCATTCTGTGATTCTGTGCTTGGCACTGCTGAGATCCCATCAGGAGTGCTGTGTCCTGGGCTGGGCATGAGGAGATGCTCAGAGAGCATCCATAGATTTGGATTTAACAGTGGCACAATAACATGATATTTTGTACTTCCACCTTTCCCTACGGTTTTCTACCATTTGGTCTGACTTCTCACTCTGTTGAGATGACCTCTCATGGGCTGCCTATTCCAACACTGATGCCATACTCTCGAGTGATCAGCATAGAGCCAATCACAGCTTTATCTTTGTTTTTCCATGTATTATCCTCTAAATGTACTTATAATGCATCTATGAAGTACTATCCTTGGGAATGCTCAAGTGCTCTATTTTCAGAAGCGTTGCAGAAGCATTATTTTTAAGAAGCATTAGTCTTAAGATTGAGACTGTAACAATAAGACCTTTTTTCAGGCAAATTTATGAAAAATAAAGTCCTTCTAACATCTGTCTGTTTGAATACACAGGAGTAGATATTGCTGCTCTTCTCAAGCAAGGAAAGCACTTGTAGTGCAAGTACTTCATGGAGTGAATGGAGAGGGAATAAGTGTGATTAATAACCAACTACTGTTAATTAGCAGCGTTTCTTCTACTCTGTGCCAGAGGGTCTGGTAGTATAAATGACTGATTCCCTACAGTGCCAGATAAACACAAGTTCATTGTCCTTAATTTCAATTTTTTTTACAATTTCCTTTTTGACAAGAAATGGGTATATGACATCCAAGACATTCCAGGTTCATAGGTGTTTCCACACTTGAGAGTGTGGGCCATAACAAGAGCAGGATTCCTGATGATTTAGTAAGAATCATTATTATTTTGCTTATTTAATATTAATTTAATAGCTTAATATTAGCTATAATTTAATAGGAGGTTTCCTGATGATTTTCACACCCAGGCAAATCTACTTAATTATGTCACAAAGCAACAAAAGCTTTTATAGCAAGCCAGAGATGATTATGTCATTAATGGGTTGGTATGGGCCGGTATATCCTTCATGGAAGGCTTGGAAAAAGTAATCCCAGAGTCCCAGGATGGGCCAGGCTGGAAGGGCCCACCGTGGGTGACCTGGTGCCACCTCCCTGCTCAGCAGGGCCAGCCCAGAGCTCAGGGCACAGCAGTGCCCATGTGGCTCTGGAATATCCCAGGGAGGAGACTGCAGAGCCTCTGTGCACAATGTGCCCAGGGCTGGCACTGCCCAGGGCAGAAGCTGTGCCTGCTGAGCAGGGAGAGCTCCCTGGGCTCAGTCCGTGCCCTTCCTCTGTGCCATGGCTGGGCCCCTGAGCAGAGCCTGGCCCTGCTCTGAGCCTCCCTGCACACAGGGACAGCCAGGGACAGCCAGGGACAGCCAGGGACACACAGGGACAGCCAGGGACACACAGGGACACACAGGGACACATGGGGACATACAGGGACACATGGGGACAGACAGGGACACACAGGGACACATAGGGACACACAGGAACAGCCAGGAACACACAGGGACACACAGGGACAGCCAGGGACACACAGGGACACACAGGGACACACAGGGACACACAGGGACACACAGGGACACACAGGGACACACAGGGACACACAGGGACACACAGGGACAGCCAGGGACACACAGGGACACACAGGGACACACAGGGACAGCCAGGGACACACAGGGACATACAGGGACACACAGGGACACACATGGACACTCAGGGACACCCAGGGATGGACAGCCAGGGCTGAGGCCCCTCTCAGCCGGGGCTCCTCTGGAGGCTGAGCAGCCCCAGCTCCCTCAGCCTCTCCTGGGCATGGAGATGCTCCAGGCCCTTCCTCACCTCTGCTCCAGGAGCTGTCCCTGCTGGGCTGAGGATCCTGAGCTCGCACAGCACTCCAGAGCAGCCCCCAGGGCTGGGCACAGGGACAGCATCACTCCCTGACCTGCTGGGAATGCTCTCCCCAGGATCCCATTGCTGCTCGGCCCCCAGGACACTCTGCTGGCTCAGTTCATTGTCCCCCAGCATCCCCAGGTCCTTCTCCACAGGGCACATCTCTCTTCCATTGATTTTAACAGCAGATCACTGAGTGCTTGATCCATCTCCACTGTGAACTTGCGTTGTTTGGATTTTTAGTTGGGATTTTTTGGACTGGAGGGGGTGTGGGGCACATGGAAATATGTTGGGATCTTTTGCAAACAGCATTTTAAAACTCGCCTTTAACTTTCCTGGATATCTTGTCCTGGCACTGTGCTACAAATACTCACCAAGGAGTCGAGCAAATCTGCACCAGGTTATAATCCTGCAGTTTCCAAGTGCAGACAGGACTTGCCATCAGCTTTCAGTGTGCTGAACACTGCTCTGACCCTTGCCTACAGTGACAACCTCCTGATGCATGTCTGCACTCACAGGTCCCTGACTCCAGCCTGCAGAATCTGATGTTTATGTTAAGCTTCCTCTAAGATATGCATAAAAGGCAAAGAAATAATATACAATATATTTGTATTGGTTTGGGTTCATTTTCCAAATATTATGTCAGATCTGAGTAACTTTTAAAGTACTATTTTTCATATGTAGCCCCAGGTAACGGTGACACAACTCAGGCAATTTGAGCAGACATAATGTAAACTTCTTGAGAAGAGTTATAGTGACCCTCTACAGAGGTGGCAACCATTTTTTTAAGATTATTAAGTTCATTGAAATGTATATATTGCATGAACAAAGCTTTAAACAAACACAGATAAAATGGAGTCATTAATTTCATATGGGAAAAGAGGGGGTTTATGGGAAATGTTTCAGCATTTCTAAAGGAAACATCCCCTTTCATTTTAAAGCAATGTTTTCATTTTTAATTGATTTTAAAAGAAGTTAATTAGGTCTAAAATGAAACACAGCATTTAATTACATGTCAAATTGAAAATATTTAGTTGATTAAAAATTTTCTTGTCCAGAACTCTTCCAAGGATCTAATTTCTAAAACTAATTTTCTCCTTGTCATCTAATGTTGATCTGAATGTTCTTGTTCTACTTCTGAAAAACTCTGTAGGCATTTTGGAGGATAAACTTTCATGGCGAGGAGTGCAAGGTCTGGACACACCTTTAGGATTTTAATGCACACAGATTTTAATTCACTTTCCCAATGGAGGGCATGACAGAACTGCAAAACACCTTAAGTATAACCATGCCTGTGAACTTGATATCCAGAGTGTTAGATAGAAATATCCAGCTACATCTCCTCTCCTCTCACAGGGGTTTTTTCTCTCCCTTTTGCTGCAGTCTTCCACATTCCAGGTTATTCCCAGGTCTGTGGATACACATTCTCTCTGAGCTTTCACATCATGGGATGTCCCACAGTCTTCCCTTGGACCTTCAGGATCGGTGTAGGCATTGTTTTTATGGTGCTGTCTATCTCTTGGCAGACTCTGGTGGTCTCTCCCCATCTGATTCCAAACAACGAGGAAATTACATAACTTTCAGTCTCACTGGGTTGCTCCCTGGGCAGTTTCCCTGACACAGGTTGGTCATGTTAGTCCCAGCTTTCTCAAAAGTCAGTACTGAGCCCCACCGAAGGCTCACTGGACTGTTTCCAATAAGTGCATGTTTTTAACATGGCTGGCAAGTGCCCACTGGGAAAGGCCCTGGGGGCGCTGGGGACAGAGGCTGGACAGGAGCCCAGGGGTGCCCAGGGGGCAAGAGGCCAATGGCCCCTGGGCTGTCCCAGCCATGGTGTGGCACAGGCCCAGGGCAGGGACTGTCCCCTGTGCTGGCACTGCTGAGGGACCCCAGGGCTGTGTCCAGTCTGGGTCTCTCATGGCCAGAGAGACACTGAGGGGCTGAGAGTGTGCAGGGAAGGGAACGGAGCTGGGAAGGGGCTGAGCCCCAGGAGAGGCTGAGGGAGCTGGGAAAGGGCTCAGCCTGGAGAAAAGGAGGCTCAGGGGGACCTTGTGGCTCTGCACAGCTCCTGCCAGGAGGGGACAGCCGGGGGGGTCGGGCTGTGCTCGCAGGGAACAGGGACAGGAGGAGAGGGAACAGCCTCAGGCTGGGCCAGGGGAGGCTCAGGGTGGACATCAGCAGGAATTTCTCCATGGCAAGGGCGCTCAGGCCTTGGCAGGGCTGCCCAGGGAGGTTTGGAGTGCCCATCCCTGGAGGTGTCCCAGGAAGGGCTGGAGGTGGCACTGAGTGCTCTGGGCTGGGGACAAGGTGGGCATGGGCACAGCTTGGGCTCCGTGGGCTGGGAGGGCTTTCCCAAGCTGAGGGATTCTGATTCTTTTTAAAATGAATAGTACATTATACGATCTCAGCTCATCTAGGGACTGCATCAAGGATGAACCCCAAAACAAATAGCAAATCCTCATTTTACTTGAGATCTTTTAACCTAAAAATTTATTGGAAATAAATGTAGAACTTCATCACTTCATTTTACAAAGTGGGTCTTCATAGTAAAATAGCAGGAGAAAAATCTTTGGAAAAAATCATTGCAACAAGACTTTAAAAAATATTTAGTGAAATTAATTGAATGGTTATGTTGCTGTTGCCAATGTTTAATATTTGGGGGTTTATTTTTCTTATATTCTTCACAAGTTCTTCTGGGTAATAATCTCTAATGCTGCTGGATGCATTACTGCATTTAAAAGGCTCTAAGGAAAATGCTGTTTAGGAAATATCTCGTTATTTAAATATGATTATTAGGCATGAAACAGATCAGCATTACATCAGTGATGACACATTTTGCAGATCTCTTTAAATACCCATGGAAGAAATTCTGTCTTGCCATGGGCTGTGAGCAGTTAAAACTGTTTCTAAGTAATGAATATATAAACAGATGTCTGTATGTATCTGTATTTATATCTTCCCTTTTCAGGGTGCAGATAGGGCTGTTTGGATTTGCTGTTAGAAATCTCAGGACTATTAGGGATGCAAATGTCAGAGTCCTTGAAGGCAGAAGCTGTTTGGTTCTAAGTTCAAGTTTATTTCCATACTTCCAAGCTGAAAGTATAAATGTTGCAGTTATTTTTTAGTCACTTTTATATGTTCGTGATTCTAAATTCCTGCAGATTTGGCATTTTTCCCTGGACTTTATTGCATAATGTATCTTTCCAATCTAACATTTGTCAGAAGGAGAAAATACTTTCATGCTAAATTGGGTAATGTGCAAATCTCAAAATGAAGCCTCTTCATAAACTGAACCCTGCACTCCATATGGACATGTAAATGGACAAATGTGCTTTATGCAAAATTATGGGATGAATGGGAAAAACATGCAGGAAAATAATGGGATCAAGGCACACAGTCACTGGAGATTAGCCACAGTAGGCAGTCAGCTTTGGATAGCTCCCCCCAAGCCAGAGCTTAGAGGAATATCATGGAAATAATCCATTATAACAGACCTCTTAACATTATTTCAATCTAACAAGTGCAGAACCTTGAGGCAGAGTTCTCATGTTCTCCATCAACAACTCCCTGCTCAATTCAAAGGCCTTCATCCATTTTTATTACCCAAAAATGTGGCTTTTTATTTGTAGAGAATACAAATTATAGAGAATTTTTTCCTAAAAAGAACTTCACTAGCACACACAGTTTAGAAATGTGTGTGCTAGTGAAGTTTTAGTACACAACAGAAAAGACCTTTCTGTTTTCTTTAAAACAGAAAGGTTTAGAAATAATTGCAAATATTAACCCACTTAGTAACTCCAAGTTAATGAGTGGGTTAATACCTGTGCCCAGGTGTGAGGGCACAGCAGCAAAGCAAAGCTGGCATTTCTACAGTTGCAGGTCGGAAGATGTTTCCTCTAGGCTTTCCTCTTCCCAGAGTTTACTACTCATAAAAATGCCACAGTGAAATATTCATGAGTAGCAGGTGTCATGCATTAAATATGATGAGCCTGCAGTGGGAGAATGGTCCTGCTGAAGGAACTGGAAGCTGTCAGCACCGAGATGTGCTTGTCTAAGGAGATCTGCATGCAAGGATATGTGGATTGTAGGGACATCTGGTTTGGGAGAATTTCTGGTTAATGACATGGAATAATGGAATACCCTGAGCTGGAAGGGACCCACAGCGATCATCCAGTCCAGCCCCAACGATCCCACCTTGTGCATCCCTGGCAGCGCTGTCCAAACACTCCTGGAGCTCCTGGGGAGCCTGGGCAGAGTCCAGCACCCTCTGGGGGAAGAACCTTTTCCCAATATCCATAAAAAACTTCCCCAACACATGAAAAACTAAGTTTTAAATTCTTCTTGAAAGTTCGCACTCTGTTCTGTGCGTGTGTGATTCATCAGCAAACTTCCATCTGCACCAGCTGGCTGGACTAGTGGAGGAGGAAACCAGAATATGGAAATACTCAAATCTGGAGCTGAAGGCTGGATGGAAAGGAGCCCAGTTTATGGGTATTTAATATTGGACAGGATCAAGGTCAACTCCAGTGGCTGAGGAACGTGTGGGTGTGAGCAGGGATGTGAATTAAGGCACTGAGGGGGCACCAGGAGCAAAGCACAGCCGTGTCAGCCCCAGCCAGCTGTACTTCTGTGTGTGTTGGGAAGGGCAGCTTGTGGGCCCATCCCAAGTTGGGATAGTCTGTAAAAAGGAGGTGTTTGCTTGTGGCATGGAAAGCTGTCCTCTGGGCACAGCGTTGCTCACGGGGACAGTCCCCACAGCCAAGTGCTGGTCATGGTGCCGAGTGACCCAGGAAGAGTTATCCAGCCAAGGGTCCCATTCCTTACACTTTATGAGAAGTTTTAGAAATGAAACCACAAAAACAAGCTGCTCAGTAACCAAACCTTGGCAGTGCAAGACCATGGATATTTTGCAGCTGACTCTGTTTTAAGTGTTACATTTAACGTTTAAACTCTTTTGCTTTAGCTGCTCCTCCCCTCAGCCTTCCAGACCCCTAATAATTGAAGCTTGGAGAAATCTGAAAAACAGCCCCAAGCTCCATTTAACACTTCTGCACTTTTTTCCTTATATCACAACAACATAGGGTTCATTAAACACCCATGAATATCATTATTGAGTTGCATCAGACACCTTGCCCTTGCCAAGGGCTATTCTTTTTATTAATGTGCCAGTCCTTTTAGTTTGGGTTTTTTTTCAAAATATGCTTTTATTTTTATTAAGCTTGCATGTAATGGCATCTGTCTCAAGAACGTATTTGGATTCCTTCAATATTTACTCCTGTCAATTCCCATTTGAATACACAGACATGCCAGTTTTCTAAGCCACTGGCAGCACCAGCTGGGTGCTGTGGAGAACTTGCTGAGAAAAAATTATTAAAAAAGATAGAAACAAGATAGAAAAAGGATACTTAGATCTGAAACTTCTTGCATCTGTCTCCACATTCCCTGCTGGTGTTTGTGACACTGCATGAAATTTACTGTGAGTGTTAGTGAGAGCACAAAGCAACTCTGGGATTCTGGAAGAGAAAATAGTGCTTGGTAAGAGCTACATTACAGCAGTTTGGTATAAAATGATGGCACAAATATACCACGAGCAATGGAGGTTTAGAATCACAGAATCCTAGAACGGTCTGGTTGGAAGGGAGGTGCACAATTCATCTAATCCAGCCCTCCTGTCATGGGCAGGGACAGCTATCACAGGATCAGGGTGCTCAAAGCCTGGGGAGAGCTGCTCCATCCCTCTGCTCATCCTGGAGCCTCCTCTGGACTCTCTCCAGCAGCTCCAGCTCCTCCCTGTGCTGGCCCAGGGCTGGGGCAGCTCTGCAGGTGGGGCTCACCTGAGGGGCAGAGGGACAGAGCCCCCCCTTTCCTGCTGGCTCAGCCCAGGGCTCGGGGGGTTCTGTGCACATTGCTGGGGCAGTTTCTCACTCCCCAGCACCCCTGAATCCTCCTCAGCACCACTGCTCCAAATCCCTTCAGCCCCCAGGCTTCACTGCCATTGCCAGGAATGCAGGACCTTGCTCCAGAACTTTGGAACTTCGTTGGATTTGCATGGAGCCACTTCCCAGGGTCCTGCCAGGGTCCCTCTGGATGTTAGCCCTCCCATCTGCTCTATCAACTGCAGCTTGGCATTCTCTGCATTTGTTCAGCCTCTTACAAATAATCACTGTTTTGTAGTATTCTGAAAGTACAGAACACAAGAAAAAAATGCAGCAATAATGGTTTATTTCAGCCAAAAATTATTACTATATCTCAGGAAACAAATGTTGAATATTTTTCATATAAATTCATCCTAACACAGACATCTGATAATTGCCTGCTTAGCTTTAATGCAACCTGAATTATTTTCAGACTATATTCTGGGTGCTGTGTCCTAGCCTGACCAATGCACTGCACAGAGACCTTCACACAGAGAATGAAAAAAGCTGTTCTGCTGCTTTAGTTCTTGCCATATGTCAAAAATGTCCCCACTCCAGTGCATTTCTTCTGTGTTTCCCAGTTCTCAGCTGTTGGTCAGAGCTCCCAACAGCAACCATGACATTTCCTTTTCAAAGCACCTGTATACGGATTTAGGGCATTTCTGATGGATTTAGAAACACATCCTTGATGCTTTGAAATCACAGAACCCCAGAACAGTTTGGATTGGAAGGGAACTTAAAGGCCATGCAGTGCCACCCCTGCCATGGGCAGGGACACCTTCCACTGTGCCAGGCTGCTCCAAGCCCCAATGTCCAACCGGGCCTCAACAATTCCACGGAAGCCCAAACCATCCTGTGATTCCATGACCCCATAATTTGATACACTGTCCCTTCCAGATTATGCTGAAATTTATCAGCTTTTTCCACTTCTATAAATCATAGCAGGCTTGAGAACAAACCACAAAGAATTAATTTTAAAATATACTCACAAAAAGCCTACTTATTACAGTTTTGAACTTTGTCACTGATTACAGAATCATTTGGTGGTTAATTAGGAATAAACCGTAAACATTCTGGCAGCAACAGAAAATTGTACAAAGGAGATTCAGTCACCCTCTCCCAATTTAGAAGGAAGAATAAAAGAACAAGGAAGCCTCTGGCATCTTCAGCAGATAATGGCAGACTTGATTAGCTCCAATTTCTTATTGAAAAGAACTCAGCTGGTACAATTAAATGCATTTCATATGTCTTAGGCAAATGTTCGTGAAAGTTTTTCAGATTTTTGAAACAGACCCATTAGAGAACAAAAAATTACTCCAAACCGCAAAGCTCTTTTTTTTCTGTACCTGATTTGTGCACACACTTAAATCAGGTGCTCAGATCTCAGCTTTGAGAGGAAATTCAAGGACAACACATTTTCCTTTATCCTGTGCCTCTAGAGCTTATGCTGGGCTACAGACATGCAAAATAATAATTGATAAAATGAAAAAATCAGAATGCCAACATTTTTATTATTTTATTTTATTTTATTCTAATTGTTTTATTTTATTCATACGTGCAGCCTTATTAGGAAGAACTCTGGGGCTCCCAGTTGCTGTTCCATGCATACATCCCTGTGAGGTTGGGATTTTGTTCCAGCTTCTTGCTTTAGTGGGTCAGGCTGCCTGTGTCAAGCAGCACAGTTCAAAGCCTATTGCTGATGTCTCTCTGGGGCTCTGTCATCTGTTAATGCTTAAAGGTTTCTGTAATTCTGAAACACTGCAGGAAAAAGTGATGAACCTGGTCTAGAATTAATTCTAAGCCTAAGCTTAAGGTCACCTAAGAAAACCTCAGCTGGTGTAAATGTTATTTTGTTTTCATCTCTAGCACTCTCTTCATAAACAAAGTTGTCCCATTGGTATTTTTTATCCTTTTATCATTCTTTCCTAACCTTCACCTAGGAATTAATGTCAGTCTAGTGGACAGAGCTATTGCAGCAGCTTTTATAGTTTCTATGGTGGATATTAATGATTTTGTGACCATTTTACTTGATAGAATAATTTGACGATGCTCTTATATTTAGCTTTTGTTTTTTCTTTGTAAGAAGGCAATATTTATCAGCAAAGTATTACACAGGACCCTCATGCATATGTATGTGTGTATATATACATACACTCACATATACATATGTAAAATATAAGTTTCTATTTTACATTTATGTACACATGCATAGATGTAAAGCATAAGCATCAATTTTACAGGTGGTTTGCTACTCAGTGATAAGCTACTAAAGGAAGACCTGCTCATTCTGATTCGGGAGGGGAAATTGGAGCAACAACAAAAAAGCAGATTCCATACAAATCAAGCAAAAGATGCACAGAGACAAATATAAATTTTAAACATAAGATCACAAAGATGAGTGTCCCACTCCTTAAAACAATCTGTAATGGCTGAGCAGTCTCCCACAAGGCAAGGATTTCAGTTATAGGAAAACTTGTATATTTATTTATATATTTACTTATATTTTTTATATATTTATATATTTATAAATGTAATAAATAAATAAGAAATATCTATTTACAGAAAAATTTGTATAAACAAAGGGTCTCCAGAGCCAGGCAAACTCTGGGTGTGAATATATCTCCTTCATGTTGAACCACCGTTCATCAAAGGAACAAGAAATTGTTCATTTTGTGTTGTGCAGTAAAATTCCAGGGGATTGGAACAGCGGAAGGCCAAAGGTAAATGGAATCAGTACAGAAAACTTTCCATGGCTGGGTGCTTTGGAGCCCACTGGGTGACACGAGAGGACCTGGACAGCTGTTGGACAGAACAAGTGGAATATGTTCATTGTTTTTTGCTGTTAGAGCAGAAAAACAGGGCTTTGCTTCCTGACAGCTGCTGCTCCGTCTTCCACAGGAGGACTTTGATCAGCTCCATGAACAAAGAGCACCACTGGACAGCTGGAGATTTTTTTGTGAATTGACTTCTCTGATATTGACTCTGCTTTTTTTTAAGTTTCAACATGAGAGGACAGAGAATTAGTTGCTGCAGGGATTCTTTTTCTTTTGTTTTTGTTCTGCCTGTGTGGACATGAAAGAGCCTCGTTTGTGTGCACATTTGGAATTCCCATGTACTTCTTCGTTCTTTGTTTTAAAAGAACAAAATAAAATATCTGAGGAGCTCATGCCCTTCTTTCTTTTCAGTTGAGGATGTGAAACTTCCAGTGCCCATCTCAAAGGGCTGCCAAAGATGAAGGGGGGGGGG
>VZRL01003545.1:0-10154 GCA_013397895.1 Origma solitaria | reverse complement strand
GTTTAAAAGGCATTAAGAAATTGCTGTTACTTTTAGTAAATAATCCTCTATCGTAATGAGGGATGATCCATACTTGGCTCTGTATAATAGGAAAATGCCAATTATTTAATTGGTTGCAGCTCTCCAAGCATTTTCTCTTTAGCCTTCCACACACCCTTGGTACCTGGGTTTGTAAGTAAAGATTGCCCTGATAGGTAAAGTGATGCCAATTTAGACCACAGCCACTGAGACACATAATTACCCTCATTATCTTCTCTTAGGACCTGTGTTTTATCATGTGCCATACACTTTATTACCCAGCCCTCGGGGGTTAAGAGTCAGCTACACACTTCAGTGATCTGGAGAAACTCAAAAGAGAATAAATCAAAATAACCTCACATAATATATTTTTCTATGAACATTTCTTTGGAAAAAAATTATTTGAATGCTGTATTCTTATTGACAGCCAAGCTCTTTCCACCATAAAGCAACTTTCTTTGCATTTATGTCATTTTAAAATTCCACTTCATGTTGTTAAAGATTAGTCAACGGTGGATTCTTGCAGTCAGTTAAAGCCAAGTGCTTTGTTTTATTCACCTTTGCAAAAGTCATCAGCTGTGTTTTGTTGTAGGTTTAAGAACGCAAAAAAACCCCATTTTTACAACAATATCATTGTATGTTGAGTGTATATTATGTTGCAGTCAAATTGTTTTTAACTTGAAACCTCTGAAATACAGAACAATGTGTGTAAAAGAAAACTGAATGAAGAAGAATGTTTGGGTAATCCACGGAATTTATTTATCCACGTTCAGCATAGGAGACAACATTCACTCAGATTAAATATGCATTTCCTGAGACTATTAATAAACTGCTGTTCCCTTTTATTTTTCTTCTATCCAAGCCCTCCAATTACATTTTTCAGGACTAGAGGAGATATCTACAATGAGATTAGACCCCAACTGAACAATGCTGGTCCCCCAGGGTACCTTACCAACCATAAATAACATGGCAGGCACAAGTTTTGGAATCAAATCAAATCAAGAAGAACAGGATTATTCCAAATGGAAGGGACCTACAAAGATCATCTGTCCAACTGCCTGAGCCCTCCAGGGTTGATCGAAGCATATTATCAAGGGCACTGTGTTAATGCCTCAATCACTGCCAGGCTCCGGGCATCCCAACCTCCCGAGGGAATCTGTTCATTGTTTGATTACCCTCTTGGACTTCCTAACATCTGAACCTCCCCTGACACAGCATTAAACATTCCCACAGCTCCTGGCACTGGGTCCAGGGAGAAGAGTGCCCTCTCCCTCTCCATGTCCCCCAAGGAAGCTACAGAGATCCATGAGGTGACCCCTCAGCCTTGGTTTCTCCAAAACAGACAAAACAAGAGTCCTCAGCCACTTCTCACAGGTTGTGCCTTCCAGCCCTGACCCCAGGGTTCTTCAGCCAGATGGATCCCAAATCTCCACAACCCTCTGACATCTGCCCCTCAGCCGGTTCTGCACTCTGTGCATCATGCACCTGCTCATCCCACAGTCGGGCAGCTTGGCCAGAGGGATGCTGCGAAGGATGGTATCAACAGCCCTGCTAAGAACCAGGGATTACACATCCAGTGCCTTTCCTTCAGCCATGGAGCTGGGACCTTGTCACAGGAGGAGTTTGGATCGGTCAGGCAGGACCTGCCCTTTGGGAGCCCACGGTGATGGTACAACAGCCTTTCAGTAGCAGCCAGTGTCACTTCTCTGTATTTCATCCAGGTCCTGGGTTTAGACTCCCAGCTCTGTAGCTCCCTGGGGTCTTCCCTCATGTCCTTCTTGTAAATTGGAGAATTGGGCTTGTTCAGGTCAGACTTCTGGAGAAGTTTTGGGGTGACCTAATTGTAGCCTTCCTGTGTGTAAAGGAGAGACAGGAAACATGGAGAGAGACTGCTCACAAGGGCCTGGGGTGACAGGACACAGGGAATGGCTTCAAACTGTCAGAGGGCAGGGACAGATGAGATTTTGGGAAGGAATTGTTCCCTGTGAGGGTGGGCAGGCCCTGGCACAGGTGCCCAGAGAAGCTGTGGCTGCCCCTGGATCCCTGGCAGTGTCCAAGGCCAGGCTGGACATTGGGGCTGGAGCAGCCTGGCACAGTGGAAGGTGTCCACTTCCACTCTTGCCGATCCCTCTTATTGCTGCCTTCCTCCTGGCACAAAACAGGTACTGGACCTGCCTCAGTAATGCACATCATGACTTTTGAAGTTTTGTTTTCCCAGCTCAAATTACTCTAAGAAAATGTAAAGAAACATTTTATAACCCCATGAAAAGACTTCTTCCCACTATTTTCAAAGCATAGCACCTTCATGTCTCCTTAAAAGCTGTCCCCTTACCTCAGTCAGAAAAGTCAACTTCACCTTTTATCACTGGAATAATGCATTTTTCAAATACAAAAAAGGAATACATCAACTTCCGCATGTTTAGCAAAAACAAAGTAATAACATTTCTTGGACTCCCATTTGCACTGTTTGTTTTCTTCTCTTTCCTTTCTCTATTATATTTATATACCACAAAAACAATCATTATGTTCTGCTTTCACCATAATTACCTTTTTTCCAAGAATTATTTGCTCTTATACCTCCAGCCCATGCCCTGTGCTTTTCTCTTAACACAGCCCCCAGATTTCCATGGAACCTGGAAGCAAGTTCTCAGTTTCTCATGGGACTCTGGAGAATTTCTAGATAGGACAGATCTTCTGACATATGTCTTTTTTGCCACTCCTAAATATTATATTGGCACTGCCTTCCTGAACAGCTCCTAGCTGTTTATGACTGCTTGCTTTCTTATCTTCCGATCCAAAAACATTCCTTTTATTGGCAGAAGTATCCTCCTTATGGCCAAATTAATGATTTCAAAAGCCCTGAATGATCCAATTGTATCCATCCCTTTGATCTTTGTTCTTGGTCTATTTACCCTGGGCTTTTCTGTGCTATACTAAGTGTTGCTTCTCTTTTTGTTTATTCTCTGCATCGGTTTATATGTTATCAAATCCATACAATTCCACAAGATTTTATTGCATACTATAGCTAGTTTTTAGGAGGGGGGAGGGGCAAAACAAAGGTCAAAATGCACAATGGTAACAGAGGATTAAAAAAATCCACAACAAAACATAATATGCAGTTTTAAAATAAAAACCCACCAATATACTGTCTGAAGTCATAAGAGCTCTTGAAAACACACAAAGACCAATCTGCCTCACATTTACTGACAACTCAGCTAAAACTCAATTTTCATTTATCTAGAGCTCTGTATGTACTAGAGGGGACTCAGGGTTTATTTGCCAAGTGAAATTCAGTGTGTGAAGTAAGAATTTATGAGAAGCTTTGTTAAATGAGAACAAATATCTGTGCTTTGGACAGGAGCACGGAGGAAGGCAAGGAACCAGTCTGCCCTTTGGGCTCTCCAGGCTGTGAGGCATCAGCTGACTGAACAGGAAGGGCACTCTTACCATCTCTGAGCTTTTCAAACCTCTCCAGAGCATTAGATTCCATGGGATGTTTCCACAGATATTTCTCCAGTTTCATTATGCACGCTGAGAAAAAATTTATTTCCCCTTACTCTATTTAAATGTGCTGAAATGACATTGCTAAATCACCACTCTCAGATTTTGTATTTTGACCCCTTTTCTTCTCCTACCACTGTGTTCCACCTCCTGACACCTCTTTTCTAGCTCAGGAGCCTTCCCTTCCTATGTGATAGAATTAATTTGATCTCCATCACCCTCACAGCCCATCCCCATATCTCTTCTACTTATTTTACCTTCTTTTCTGAGGCTGTAAAGCCAAGCTACACGTAACAGGCAAGAATTCTGATACTTGCTCCGTTTTTCATACACTGCTTGGTTTTGAGTGCCTACAAACTGACCTACTCATTGAACTATATAAAGACAAGAACTTCTGACAAAGAAAGTCTCTGTTGTTACCTTAACCTAATGAGGAAGTTCTGATTTATGGCAGCAGCACCAGCGCTGGGCATCCTTCGGCACAGATTTATTTACGGGCGCAGATGGAGAGATGTGTTTGTGCAGTTAAGTGCTCATTACATACAAAGCAGCTGCTTAGGACTGCCTGGGGTGAAAATGCTGATTGGGGTGCTAATAAATTATTCCAACTGAACTCTGAGCAGAGAGGTCTTTTCACTGGTGCAGATGACGCTGAGCATCTGTGTATCCTCTAGTAACTGTTCCCGGCCCTCACTGGCCTGTGGGCAATGTTACACAAGAAAAACCCTGTGGGCAACATCCAGTTTTACTCTCCTTGTTACCTTCAGTTTTAATTTTTCATTTTCTGTGGCTCCCAGCAATGCTGTTGTTTCTTGCAGGCAACACATTCCTAGAGAGCTGAACGGGAAGGAGTAGAACACGGAGACAGACAGGGATTTTCTCACTCCAATTCCACATCCCATTTGCATGATTGTGCCTGGAAGGGATCAGATCACTTCTGCATTGATAAATCTGAAGTGGAGATCAGAACTGCTCCATCCAGTGACAGGCTGGCACTAAATGCTGATGCTTGTCAACACCAAACAGTGTTTTGTGCCTGTCACATCCTCATTAATCTGTTTTACCTGGTGTGTCTGTACCTACTGACACAAGAAAGCTGCTGCTCCTCTTCCGGGATAAAACTCAGGAAAAGCTGAAGAGAAAAGCTCTTTTGCACAAGACATACTGAAATTCCATCTTTAAGTTATGTTTGTAACTTGATGTTTGTTTTCTTAGCCCAGTTACCCCAGACAGATGCTCCCCCTTCCTGATGTACCTTGGAGCTCACATCTCCCCTGCATTAAATGTGAAGGGGAAAGTGTCTGATCCTGTCTTGATTTCCCTCAGACATGTTGCTGACTTAGAATTTTTCTTCTATGACTCTTCAAGATCTAATAAATCGTTGAGTTTTGTCCTCTTTGTATTTTTTTAATTCTCTTTTCTCTCCTTTTCTTTCTCTGTTTTTGCTCATGTCTTTCCCAGCTAAGAAAATAAATTCTCTCCTCCTTAATCTTTCTGCTTTAAGAAGCATTCACCAGATGCCTTTTTGTTTATAGTGAGAATATATAGATGGAAGATGTATTGTTTTAATTCATCAGCAGAAAAAAATAAACAGGACAGGCTGAAATGGTTTTTTTCCTGATCAAATCCACCATCTGACCCTCAGATCCTGAGAATCTCAATTAACAAGCTTCATCTTGACAGTATGAAGTCACTAAAAAGTAAGAAAAATACTGAGATTTTTGAGACATTGCCAATTTGCATATTCACACTTTTTCCGCTCCTATTGCTATTAGGTTCTTGTTTTCTTCAAGTAAAATAAATAATATAGCTTGAAAATCAATGTTTTCCATTTGTGAACTCAAAAGACAAACTACAAAAGCAGGTATCAAAAAACCTCTCCAAATCAAATGCAACAAAAACTATAAATATGAGTAATTAATCACATACACGTTCAACCTGGAAGGCACTTTTGACCCAAAGTTACTCTGACATCAATTTTTTTAAAGGCTCTGATTGTAAAATTGGCCTCTTCCTGCTGAAAGAAATCTGGAGCATGTGGTAGAAAGGTTTGAATTAGCAGCAATGCCATTTCCAGTTAATAAGACATTCTCTCCGTTTCCAATAATTGGAAGCTCTCAGATTCCTTCAGTGCTGCCACTCTGTGACAGAGACATTTAATCAGCCACTCAGAAAAAGCTCCCATTTTTTGTCTAATAAGACATGAAGAAACTCTTTCCGTTAGTAAGTTAGGACTTCTGTGCTGTATTTTCTATTTTTCACTCCATTTGTTCCACATGGAATGTGGAACTGGCTGAGGTGGTTGGCCTTGCCTGCAGGGATAGAGCTGCAGTCTTAAATTGCACATAGGCTTTGGTTGGTTGGGTTGAGGTTTTCATGTGTGAGAGAACTCTGCATGTTTTCATTTATTATTCTAACACCTTTTCCTGTTTGAAATTGCCAGGATTATGCTGAGAACACAGAGAAACTGAGATACCAAAATGTGGTTTTCCAAAAGCATCAATTGATGAGTCTTGTAAGCATTAACAAAAATCACTTGTGGTTTTTACAGGGTCATCAGCTTTTATGATACTCACCAGGGGAGGCTCAGGGTGGACATCAGCAGGAATTTCTCCATGGAAAGGGTGCTCAGGCCTTGGCAGGGCTGCCCAGGGAGCTTTGGAGTGCCCATCCCTGGAGGTGTCCCAGGAAGGGCTGGAGGTGGCACTCAGTGCTCTGGGCTGGGGACAAGGTGGGCATGGGCACAGCTTGGACTCCATGGCCTTGGAGACCTTTTCCACTCTCTCACAATGATTCTGTGATTCTGTGATTCTACTTGGCTGCTCACCTGATGCTTTTTATAAAGTATAAAGATGAATTATAAAATTTAAGAACGAAATGGAGACGATGTGGTTCAAGACAAGGTCATGTCAGCTTTTCTATCCAAAAGAGGAGAAAATTACCTGGATTTCCCCATAATTCTGTGATTGCAATCAGCAGCCAGTGCTATGGAGGGATTACACATGAGACAAGAGCATGTTTGCACCATAAAATCATTTAATATTGAAAAAAAAGGAGTAGCTATAATAAATAGCTATGTTATATAGAATAATACAGCTTTAAAGAATAAACATAATGAAGAAATATAATAAAGAAACAATCATGGAAGCAAAGAGGAGAAAATAGTCACAACATTTCTCTTCAGTAAGAGCCAGATCTAATGTTTTCCTGCATCTATCCAAGACTGTGAGACCTAATGGCACTGGGTAGAGCCCAGACAGGGCTGAGAGCTGCTCAAAGCACTTGTGATCCATGAGGTTTAATTACACTGATATTTTTGTCAAAGAATAGAGTGGGCTGGTTTCAGTGACCCTTTCCAGTTGTACTGGGGAAAGGTCAAAGCTTTCCTTTGGAAGAACACTCCGGGTTCTGTTTCTTTGTTGTTTGGGTCCCTTCCATTAGATTGTGTATGGATATAATAACTCTTTATCTTGTTTCTATAATCTGATATAGACTGGTAAAAATGGCTGTATTCAATGAAATGTTTAATGATCCCTCCAATGTCCTTCAGAGTGGATATCCATGTTTTATTGGGTTCTTCTATTAGCTACCACCATTTGCAATAACATTATTGAGATTAGGATCTCTGCCTGCTGGAGTTAAATTGTTTACAATCCAAGAAAAATGTGTGGCCTTTTTGGGACAAAAGGGGAAAAACAAACTGAGGAATGGGGTGGTTTGTGAGCAAGGCTGAAGTGCACACCCAGGGCCACGCAGATTTGCAGATCCTGCCAGGAGAACCAAGGCATTTGCATCGTGTGGGAGCTGGAGCTCTGATTTCCATCCCCATTCATGCACACAGTGATGCTGTGCCCCATGCAGAGCTCTGCTGCTGCCACTGCCTTTGCAGAAAATCTTGGGGAATGATGATCTGTGATTCCCAGGAATTTTTAGCAATTGTATTGTAAATAGCAGTGCATAATTTTTTTTTGTCATAAAACTTTCAAAAATGAATCTAATTTCAGGTCATGCAATAAACACCAAGTGTGTTTTATACTGATTTCAAAGCTACAAGAATATCTATCAATTTTTCAGCAGACATGAAATGAGTTCCAAAGTTTATGGGCTTTTGCTCACTTCCCTCCAACTTTACTAGGGAAAAATATGTGATTTGGAGCGAAAATTACAACAGGATGTTTTTTCATCATCTCAGGCTTCAAATGAAAAGCAAATTTGGTTATTGCAGGTAATGTTACAGACTCAGGGAATAGTCACTCTGGGAACTGAAGCCAATATGAAGTCAGAGCACCCCCCCATAAACCTTCCTGGCTAATTTGCTCATTGCTCTAGTCGCAGCACAGCTGTGTGGGAATTCTTGGCACCCAGGAGCACTCCATTTTCATTCCATCTCAACATTCAAGAGCAGAAATCTTTTTAAGGCAGTCCTGCAGTACTCATTTAGAGTTAATAACCAATCCTCCTGGGGCCTGGCGTTGTGGGGAGAGGGAGAACGCAGTGTTGTAGTGGTGCAGCTGTAGTGCTATAAAGAGCACATAAAAAGAATAAATCTATAGCATCACTTTTCCTTGTGCTGGAAATAAATAGCAAAACATGCTACTTCTTTGGGTTGAGTAGAGAACAGCATTAAAGAGTAGCACCACACTATTTTTATATGCTGCTGGAGAGGGATGATGTGTCTGAAAAGTCAGCATTGAGGAGCAGTACTGAGTGCTGAAGGCAACAGGATAAATGGAAATATTCGCACTCTTTTTTTTACCCTAAGTAAAGCTTAAAAGTCCTCCGCTCATTCCTCTTGGAAGTAGCCTGTGATTTCTTAATTAAAAAAATTAATTTTATCTTTTTTAGATCCCTACAACAAAAGAGAGCTAGACTAAGAAACTTTTACCTCAGATAAGAAAACGAGCCTTGATTTCTGCTGCAAACTTTGGAACTGACTATTTTTAATCATAAAATGATGTCCACATATTTAGTTATGACTAATATATTTTCCTTGTCTAAGCACTAGAATTTTTTAGAGAATTATGCAAAATATATTTTTTTTAAAACAAAGGTCATAAAAAATTTTTCTCCTGCATTTCCTTTTCAGTGAAAGGTTGTATAGAGAACTAAATCATATGTTTGCATATAGTACAAGATGTGTAAACCTGGACCTGTTTGCAAACCGGTCTGACTTCCAATGTGTGTATAGAACTTCAGATCATGTCAAGTTTATTCTTCTTTTCTGAAAGTCTAAAGGTCCCATTTCCTTGATTTTCCTACAGTTTTTGCTTATATTTAACTATTGCTTTCTTTAGAAGGAAAGAAAGGACCACTCAGATTAGCAGCTATACTTTTTTCATCAGTGCAAGAATATCTTGGAAATATTCTTAATTTTCTACTATGGAGAGCAAAGTGGTTACACAGCAACAAAATTTAAATCTTTAGAACTCGGCCATTTTTTTATTTTCAAATCTGTTTTGACAGAACTGCACCGACAATGCTAATTTAGGGGTTTGATGCCTCTGTAAGAATAGTTTCTAAGGTTTTCAGGACTCAAGGTTTTGTCTCTATATTGAGTAAAGGTTGACAGGTCCATCACAGCTCTGTACACAGAAGAATTAAAAATAAGATTAGATAAATGTTATGTCTTGTGTGTTTCACGGAATCACAGAATATCCTGAGCTGGAAGGACCCACCAGGACCATCCAGTCCAACCCCCGGCCCTGCCCAGACCCCCCAACAATCCCACCCTGTGCATCCCTGGCAGCGCTGTCCAAACGCTCCTGGAGCTGTGGCAGCCTCGGGGCCGTGCCCATTCCCTGGGGAGCCTGGGCAGTGCCCAGCACCCTCTGGGGAAGAGCCTTTCCCTGGTATCCAACCTAAGTCTCATGGCACAGCTCCAGCTGTTCCCATTCACATGGTGTTAATTAAATCAAGATCCATTGCTGAAGGAGGCTCCTTTGCAAGAGTTGCCATTATTTGTTCATTAATTTAATGTTCAGTAATAGTAAAACTTTCCAGCGTCTGAGAGCATTTTAAAATAGAATTCACATTAAGTGCTCTCCAAGTTGCCTTAAAATATAAGCCATTCTCAAGAGATTCAACCTCTTAATGTATTTTTTTAAATGTATTTTTACTGAAGAGCTTCAATCTCTTTTCTTTAACCTCTTTGTGATATGCAGTAACCCAATTAAAGTCTATTCCCTTCATTGAGAGATAACAGGTTTCACTTAAGAGAGATCATGCCCTCTGCCAAAGGGCTAAAAAGAGAAAAAGGGCTCTGAAGTACATAGGCATTGAAGTCTTAGATGGAAAAATTCTGTATGTTATTTCCTAAATTAAATCTTTGCCTATGAATCTGGCAGATCTGTATTTTAAATATCGAAAAATGATAGAGCTTTATGTTTGTTAACCACATGCAGTCTCAGGCCATCCATTTCAATCAAGCTTTGAGTGACGAGGACTAACGAAGCATTAACATTGCAAGAAACTCATTGAATGGATTTTACAGAGATTTCAGAAAAAACACAGAGAGTGTGATGGCTTATGTAATATAACAGGTTATCAATGAAATCCTCCAAAGAGCCCCTCTAAAATCTGTGCTCTTTGGTCTTCATTCACTGGGAAGAAATCCTCTGTGAGGGTGGGCAGGCCCT
>VZRL01003542.1:0-10158 GCA_013397895.1 Origma solitaria | reverse complement strand
TCGGGCCCCGCCTCCCCGCCCCCCCTTCGGGCTGGGGCCGGCGGGCAAACCGGCTGCCCCCCCACCACGCCCAGCGGCGGCGGCGAACAGGCCGGGCCATAGCCACCCAACGGCGACGGTGGGTGAGGGCCCATCACGGGCCCCACCCTCAAACAAGGTATTAGCAAATCCATTTCTACTTCGTCTCTTTCCCTAGGACTAAAAGGGGGTTTCTTCTCCCCATTTTCATCACGTGAGNGTGTTGCACTGAGCCCAGAAGGGTTTGCAGAGACTTTCCTGTCCTGGCTGGAGTCGCCAAAAACTGTTGCCTAAAAGACGGGCTACCTGAAACAGAGGCTAAGACAAATTAGGAGTATAAAAGCAGACAATTTATTCAAGGCCTGCAAAGGCCTTGAAGGTACACTCAGGCAAGCAAAGCCCCCCGTCGGGGACGACACCCAAAATGGACCCCGAGTCACGAGCCCTTCACCTTTTATAAGTTCTGTCCCGTTAGCATATTGGCCCTTAATTCTCCAATCACACCTTCAGGCGATGATGTTAACCACCCCAGGCCTGCTCCCCCCATCTCGCCATTGTTTACATATATTCGGGCCCTAAGGTAGCAAACATGTCCTTGAATCTGTATTCAGAGAGCTTTGTTTTGGCTAAAGGTGCTGGGAACAGAGGACTTTTAGCACTTAGTAAGAAGCACAGAACTACAGCAAGTTCCAGATACATGAAGAGTAAAAACTAGAAATACCTGAAGGCATCATTTTCAAGCTCCGTGCGGGAAAGGGCACGGGCCCCTGGGGAAGAGGGGAAAAGCTGGTCCAAACCCAAGATACTGGGGCCGCTTCGGACTGGGTCCGAGGTGGGCGAGGGGGAAGCCGGTCCTTGGGGCTGTCCACTCTAGACCATATTAGGCCGGGAGGTGTACCTAGGGGTGGTACACGGGTGAGGCCAGCGATTCGGAACATATAAGAGAAAGGAAGTTTTATTTTAAAATTGTGGTGTGAGAGTGAGGATTGGAAAGAGAGAGGTTGAGACAGAGAGAGTGAAGTGCGAGGCCACGGGGTAATAAAGAATTTCTTTTTTTGAGTGTGAGGCTTCGAGAGAGTGAGGTATGTGAAGGCTGGCGTTGTCGGTGTGCGGAGTGCGTGCAGATTGAGTAACAAAGCACTTTCCTATCATCCCCCCCAAGCCCCTAATCCTAGTTTGCGGTATAACTTTAAGTTTGAGCCCTTGTACTAACAGGGCGCATTCCTTTTGTAGTCCCTCCTAGCTTTATTTTAAATTATTAATTTGGTGTATATTTTAAGTTAGAGTCTTACACTAGTAAGACGCATTTTGTTTGTAGTGACTGGTGACCAGAGTAGGGGGAATCGGGATAGAGATCCCAAGGAGAAAGCTGCTATACAGTGGTGGGAGCGCCATATTGTCCTCTTGGTTGTCGAGGCGGGAACCTCCATTTTGTTTTGGCAGGAGCGCCATCTTGTTTCTCTGGCTTTAGGTGCGGGCACTGCTATTTTATTCTAACCCTACGGAGGGAGTGTGGTGTTTTTAAGTGGGTGTAGCTACAACTTTTAATTTAAATTAAGTGTTATCTCTCGCCTGGCTAATACAACTAAAGGGTTAATAATGGGACAAAAGGGAAGCAAAGGTAGGTGTAGGGGTGGAAAAGAAACAAAGATAATAAAGACTATTCCACCCGATAGCCCTTTGGGAATTAAACTGACCAACTGGGATCGAGACCCTAGAACAAGAAATAAAGATAAAGCAAAGATGATATAATTTTGTATGGCCGATTGGCCAAAAGAGAAAATTAGAATGGATCATGTGTTTTGGCCAGGGTATGGGTCAACAGAGGAATGGATATGCCAGGAATTAATTACTTTTGTAAATAATAAGGAGATGATAAATCAAGAAGAATGTGATTATGCAGCCTGCTGGATTCAGGGCAATAATGATAAGGAAATAAAAGTGTTTAAGACTTCTAAGGAGACAGAAAAAGAACAAGCAAAAGAAAGTAAAAGGGAAAAGTTGTGGGATTCCCTAGACTCTTTACCCCTTCATATGTACCTGTACAAGCACCCCCCCCAAACTCACCTGTTTCCCCAACCCGTGCTAGGCCAGCCTCCCCGTCCGCTCCTATTGCTTCTCCCAGTCGCACCCTCGTAAACTCTAGTAATCAGTACCCTGAATCCCTGAGAAGGCGTAATCCCAACTCATATGGTGAGGGTCCCTACCTAGGCACCAGGGGGAGGAAAGCCTTTGAACAGGAGGACGAATCCAAGGTGAGGGCATTACCACTAAGGGAGGTACCCATGGGAGGAGCACAGGGGGGGATAGGGTTTGTCAGTGCCCCTCTCACGTCAGCAGAAGTACGGGGTTTTAAAAAGGAAATAAAAGGACTGCTGGATGACCCAGTGGGGGCCGCAGAACAACTAGACCAGTTCTTGGGCCCAAAAATATTTACCTGGGAAGAGTTAAATTCCATCTTGAGAATTTTGTATTCACCCGAGGAGAGGCAAATGATTCAAACAGCAGGGATCCGAATTTAGGAAAGGGAAAACCAGCAGGGCCCACCGGGGGACCATAAAATGCCTTTAGTGGCCCCAAATTGGGACCCTAATGATGCAAATGGAAGAAGAAACATGCAAGACTTTAGGTCCCTCATCATTAAGGGCATCAGGGAGGCTGCCCCAAAGGGAAGTAATTTAAAACGAGCCCTAGATGAGCAACAGAGAAAAGATGAAATCCCTACTGAGTGGCTGGATAGGCTAAGAAACAGTCTCAGGCAATATTCAGGTATAGATCCAGACAACCCGGCTGGGCAGGCCTTATTAAAAACCCACTTTGAACTAAAGCTTGGCCTGATACAAGGAGAAAGCTGGAAAAGATAGAAGATTGGCAAGATCGAGAATTGAATGTATTGTTAAGGGAAGCTCAAAAAGTCTATGTTAGAAGAGATGAGGAGAAAATGAAGGCCAAACCTAAAATCATGGTAGCTGCTGCAAAGGGAGGTCGCCCTCCCCGGGAACCATCACTGGACGAAAAGAGAAAAGGAGGGGAGGAGGCTCCTGGGAAATTTAACAGCGAGTGGACAAGAAAAGGGGCGAGCTATTATTGCGGAGAGATAGGGCACCACAAGAGAGACTGTCCGAAATTCGCCAGAGACCAACAAATATTCAGGGAAGCCCACTCTGACCAACTCAGAGATTAGGGGTGTCAGGGGCTCTACCTCCTGGGGGAAGAACATCAAATTGAGCCCTTGATAAATCTATCACTAGGACCCCAGGAGGAAGAATATGAATTTTTTGTTAATACAGGGGCGGAGAGAACATCGGTATCACGATGAATCTCGTAATATTCGCGGCTGCGGGCAGAGAAAGCTGGCAAGGAAGCAGGAAGAAACCCCCAAGATGGCGAAAGAGAGAGTTTTATTTACAGAAACTTCTTTATATATCCATTAATAATCTAGCAACCATTCGTCAGTAAAAAATCTACCTCCCAATATCATTGGTCATAGCTACAGAGCACTTAACACAAACACAGAGATTAAGAAAGTACAGAAAGTGCAGTTTATCTCTATTCTCCATGAGAAAGAACAGAAGGATTTCTAAAACAGTGCAACTACACATCGGTAACCAAATTACCAATTGGACATAAAATCAGTGGGGAAACCATTCGGGTGGTGGGAGCTAAGGGTGAATCATTCACGGCGTCAATAATTAAACAGGTGAACATCAAATGGGGCCTCAAACTGGTTAAGGGGGACGTATTGTTGATTCCAGGGGCAGGGTGCAATCTTACGGGGAGGGACCTGCAAATTCGGCTAAACATTGGGGTGGTGCCAAAAGAGGAGAGGATGGTTGCCAGAGCATTACATCTAAGGGCAGAGGATGAGCAAGTGATTTCCAAAAAAGTTTGGGCCAGTGACAATAATCGAGGGAAATTAGATACACCCCCAATCAATATGGAAATTATGAATGACCAGATACTGGTGAGGATAAAAGAGTATCCCATATCCATGGCTGGGAAAAAAGAGCTACAGCCCATCATATGTAGCCTAATTAGGGATGAGATTCTGGAACCCTGTATGTCCCCACACAACACCCCAATCCTCCCCGTCCAAAAACCAAATGGAACGTACCGGCTGGTACAGGATTTAAGAGAAATAAATAAAAGGGCAAATATCCTCCTAAGGTGCCACCTCAACACCAGTGGTACAGTGTGATCGATTTAAAGGATGCCTTTTGGGCTTGTCCCTTGGCGGAGGGGAGTAGGGATTATTTCGCCTTTGAATGGGAGGACTTGGACACAGGGCGAAAGAGCCAATTAAGGTGGACAAGGTTACCTCAAGGATATACAGAATCCCCCACTCTCTTTGGTCATGCCTTTGAAGAAAGATTATTGTCTTTCCCTCTTTCATCGGGAAATATGACTACACAATATGCTGATGATTTGTTGATATCTGGCGAGGCTGAAACAACTGTCAGAGAAACCATCATAAGGCTGCTAAATTTCCTAGGGGAAAAGGGGCTAAGGGTATCCAAAAAGAAGCTGCAATTTGTGGAGCAGGAGGTCAAATATCTAGGCCATATCATCACACAGGGAAGTCATAAATTAAGCCCCGAACGAGTGGCTGGAATACCTTCCCTCCCACCCCCGAGAACAAAACGAGATGTAAGAAAATTGCTAGGATTAATTGGCTATTGTCGAATCTGGATTGATGAATATACACAGACTGTAAAATTCCTATATGAAAAGTTGACAGCTTCTGAACCAACTGGCTGGACTGAACAAGACGAAAAACAATTGGAAAGATTAAAGGTTAAACTGATTTCGGCCCCAGTCCTAAGCTTGCCCTCCCTAGACAAACCTTTTGAGTTGTTTGTAAATGTGGACGAGGGGGTGGCTTATGGTGTCCTAGCACAGGACTGGGGGGGATCTAAAAAACCAGTGGCCTATCTCTCAAAACTACTCGATCCAGTGACTCGAGGGTGGCCAACTTGTATTCAAGCAATTGCAGCCACCTCCACCCTAGTGGAAGAAAGCAATAAACTCACCTTTGGTGGAAAACTTGTGGTCCACACTCCCCACATGGTCAAAAATATTTTACACCAGAAGGAAAACCGGTGGTTAACAGACTCCCAGATATTAAAATATGAAGCCATTTTATTACACACAGAGCACCTTGAATTGGTAACAAGTAAGAATTGTAACCTGGCCCAGTTTTTATACGGAATCCCACCCGAAGGGACCGTCCATGAGTGCTTGGAACTCCTAAATTACCAAACAAAAGTAAGGGAAGACTTAACTGACCAACCCCTCCCAGAAGGAGAAATGATATTTGTAGACGGATCCTCCAGATGCATAAATGGGAGACGGCATTCGGGCTATGCCGTGGTGGATGGAATCTGAATGAGCACTATAGAAATGGTCAGCACAGTGCTGTGAACTGTATGCCCTTAAAAAGGGATTAAGACACCTGGCGGGAAAAAAGGGAACCATCTATACGGATTCTAAATACGCATTTGTGGTGATGCATACATTTGGTAAGATCTGGGAAGAAAAGGGGTTACTAAATTCAAAAGAGAAAGAGTTGGTGCACGAGGGACTCATTTTGGAAATACTTGAGGAATTAAAAGGGCCTGATGAGATAGCCGTGGTATATATAAAGGGTCACCAAAAAGGGAACACCGCAGAGGTGAAGGGTAACATCCTGGCTGATAGAGGAACTAGGGCCGTAGCAGAAGGGGAAGAGGTGCAAATTCAAGTATTAAAGGAAAGTGACTTAGGAGATCCAAGTGAGCTAGAAATTCCCATATTCACAGAAGAACAAGAACTCACAAAGACAGGGGCCAGCAAGGATGAGGCAGGGAAATGGAAGCTCCCTGACGGTAGACAGTTATTAAACAAGACCATCACCCACAGAGTATTGGAACAAATCCATCAGAAAACCCATTGGGGCACTCAAGCCCTATGTGATCAGTTCCTTAGGACCTATGGGTTTCTAGGAGTATACGAGTTGGCCAGAAAAATAACGGGACAATGTGCAATATGCCAAAGAGTAGATAAGAAAAATATGAGAAAGACCATACCTGGGAGTCAGGAATTGGCTGCTCGGCCTTTCCAGAGTATGCAGGTCGATTTCACAGAGCTTGCCCAGGTTCAGCAATGGAAGTACTTACTAGTTATGGTGGACCACCTCACCCACTGGGTAGAAGCGATCCCAACCACCAACGCCACTGCCAGCACAGTATGCAAGGCCCTGCTGGAACAGATAATCCCTAGGTATGGTCTAGTAAACAAGATTGATTTGTATCGGGGAACCCATTTCACATCCAAAATATTACAGCAATTGGCATCATTTGGGGACCTACAAGCAGAGAGAGAGTGGGGACTGTCCCGAGGACGAAAAGTGGATTTGTTTCGAGCAACGAACAAAGGAAAGGTTACAAAAAAGATTGCACTATCAGGATTTAATAAGGGAACAAACAATAAGGTCACCGAATGATATGGATCCGGCAAATAATGGATGGGAAGTCTTAAATAAAGGCAAAAATTTGTTTGTGGACTTGGGAGAGAAAATCAGTAGGAAGCTCAATATCACCAATTGCTGGGTTTGTGGGAGAACCCTGATGTCTGAAGTGTGGCCCTGGAGGGGGAGCAGTGTGGGACCTGTAGAGCTTCTAAAGTGGAAGCACACCTCCTACAGAAAAAGGGTAACAACTGAAAGTTGGTTATTAAATGCCCCAGTGGTTGGGGAAGAATGTCTTTGGCAGCTGGGGAGGGACTTCACTGAAGGAGTGGGGCATACTCAATGTAAAAGGTATTTGGTAACCAACGGATCCACTATTTGGTGGATACCAAAAACACCAGAAATCTATTGGTCAAAACGCAAGCCAAAGGGGAGGGGATGTATCAGAAACTCGAGAGAAAAATTGTATCAGTGCTATGCCCCCGGGAAAAATCCCTACACAGCTATCCCACAAATATCCAAATTTTGGAGGAGCATAAAAAACAAAGAGGAGTTATTCTGGAAAGCTCCAAGGGAACTGTATTGGATTTGCAATGACAGGGCTTACCCTATACTACCTCCACGTTAGAAAGGTAGCTGTACTTTGGGCATAATTCAGCCAAGATTCTTTCTCTTACCTGAGCAAGAAGGAGAAAATTTAGGGGTTCCGCTATATGATGACCTCAAGTGGAAAAAGAGGTACTTAACTAAATCATCCCAACGATGGGGGGATGATGAATGGCCCCCTGAGAGGATTATTGAGACTTATGGACCAGCCACCTGGGCACAGGATGGGAGCTGGGGATACCGAACCCCCGTATACATGCTAAACCGCATAATCCGACTACAAGCGGTCGTTGAAATCATATCTAACCAGACTGCTTCTGCCCAGGAATTGATCATACAACAACAGAGACAAACCAGGGCAGCTATCTACCAGAACAGACTGCCTCTGGACTACCTTTTAGCCAAAGAAGGGGCGGGGGGTGTGCGGAAAATTCAGCACCTCTGATTGCTGTTTAAAAATCGATGACAACGGAGATGCAGTCCTTAACTTGGCAAAGAACATCCGAAAAATAGCCCATGTCCCAGTAGAGAAATGGAACTCTATTATTAAACCGGACTGGTGGAAAGACTGGTTTAACTCAGGGTGGGGAAAGAGAATTGGGTTCCTCCTACTATGCTCCCTAACTGGCGTCATATTCCTCCCATGCGTGATTCCGTGTCTAATCAAATTAATCACTCGAACTGTTCGGAAGACACAGGAAGCAATTACAGCCAAAAAGACCCTATTGCTGGAATTGGAAGGGGAGGCTGAGGAAACTTCCCGAGAAGCCAGATTGATCAAAGAAAAAGATGAACAATTTTATAAACTTAAGAATATATACGAAAGTCAAATGTAATAAAAAGAGAAAAGGACGGATTTGTTATAGACGGGTTACAGGGAGTTGATTTTCGTATTAAGAGCTGAAGGATGATTGTTTAATTAATTGGTTTGAATGTTAATTAGTCAAAGAGTTAAAAAGGGATTAAATGTTAATGAGTTAATGACAAAGGGTTTTAAAATAGTTGATAATTTATAAGATTGTGATGGTTATTTGCTTCTTTTATAATGTTCTCTTTTGAAAGTTTAAATAATGTTTTAAAATACCATTAAAAGTAATGGGACACAATGGCCGCCAGGGCAGGACTTCTAGAAAGTTCTGTAGGGAGTGTCAGTCAAGACGCCAGGACCAGCCCAGCTCCAACACCAAGCATGCCCCGTGGGGTGGGGTCAGGACAGACCGCCCCAGAAGTGCGGGTACAAGGGGCAGGGTTAGGACAAATTTACCCTGAGGATTGGCTGAAAGTATCAAAAAGTAACAAGCCGTCTTGACTGGCACTCAGAGGGAATAAAAAGGAGCTGCAGGCACACCTGGGTGTGCCTCTGGCCAGACCAGCCACGCACCCAGCACTGTGCTTTACTTTGTGGGCATCCCCTATTGTTGTTTGTTGTTTTCATTAGCAATAAAAGCTTTAAAATCTAAAAGGTGAAGTCTCGTTCTTCACAATGAGGAAGGAAATTATTTAGGTTGGAAAATACCTCCAAGATCATCCAGCATTGCTTGATGTCACCAGAAGAAACAACTGGATGCTGCTGGTGAGATTTCTTAGGGTGTAAAGTTAATAAATCAGCTCTTCCCAATGAATTTCCAGTGTCAATCTGAGTCCCAATGGATGTTCCATCCCCTGCATTTGTCCAAGTGGCTACAGGGAATCTGAGGATGTGGAAGGCACCAGCCAGGTGTCCTCCCAATGTTGGTCACAAGAGTGTGGGTCACCAGGGCTCTGCCCAATGTGGGTCGTCTGAGGGGTGATGAAGTTGGAGCAGCGCACAAAGCTCTTCCCACACTTGGGGCACTCGTAGGGCTTCCCTTACCGATGCCTCTGCTGGTGTTGAGTCAAGTGAGAGCTCCTGGAGAAGCTCTTCCCACACTCGGGACACTCATAGGGCCTCTCCCCGGTGTGGATGCGCTGGTGCCTGATGAGGTGGGAGTTCTGCTTGAAGCCCTTCCTGCAGTCGGGGCAGCAGAAGGGCCTCTCCTCTGTGTGAATCCGCTGATGCATGAGGAGACCTGAGCTGGTCGGAAACCTCTTCCCACAATCGGAACATTCACAGGGCCTCTCCCCAGTGTGGATCCTCTGGTGGTGGATCAGGCTGGAGCTGCTGCTGAAGCTCTTCCGACATTCCCCACACTCATAGGGCTGTTCCCCAGTATGGATCCTCTGGTGGTGGATCAGGTTGGAGAGGCAGCTGAAGCTCTTCTCATATTCCCCACACTCGCAGGGCCTCTCCCCGGTGTGGATGCGCCGATGGGTGATAAGGGTGGAGTTGCGGTTGAAGCCCATCCTGCAGTCAGGGCAGCCGAAGGGCGTCTCCTCTGTGTGAATCTGCTGATGGCTGAGGAGGCTGGAGCTGGTCCGAAACCTCTGCCCACACATGGAACACTCATACGGCCTCTCCCCTGTGTGGATCCTCTGGTGGCGGATCAGGTGGGATCTCTTGCTGAAGCCCTTCCCACATTGCCCACACTTGTAGGGCTTCTCCCCATCATGGAGCTGCTCATGGACCACCAGGGCTGAGCTCTGGCTGAAGCTCCGGATGCCTTCCCGGCACAGGGTGGGTCTTTCCTCCTCAGAGCGCCCTGGACTGGGTTTGCAGCCTCTCCTTGTGTGGCATCCCTGGGGCTTTTCCTCCCTCTTGAACTCCTGTGCCATGGAGCCGCTCAAAACGGCCTCTTCCACGAGGTTCTGCCCCAAGGGTTTGTCCTCCCTGGTCTCCGTCTGCAGCTCATTGCCTGGGGAGGAAGGACAAGGAGAGGATGGGATTTGCCTCCGTGCCACAGGGAAGGGGAAGGACATCCCCCCAGTCTGTCCCTGCAGGACAGCGTCGGCAGCGGGGTTGTCCTGCAGCCGAGGGCGATGCTGGGCTGGGAGATGGAGCAGAAGAGAGGGGGAAAGGGGCACTGACTACCTCCTCACCTGCCTGCGGGTCCTGGGGCATCTTCCTCTTCCTCACAGCTTCCTGCTCCATCTGGCCAAGGTTTGGGAAAGGGAAATCCTGGTTTGTGGGAAAAAGGGTCTGAATGCTTTGGGCTGCGGGTTCCTCCTGCCCA
>VZRL01003537.1:0-59832 GCA_013397895.1 Origma solitaria | reverse complement strand
ATGATGGTTGTACCCTCTCTCACTGTGGCCGTGGTGGTGGGGACAGCTGTGCTGCCAACGGTGGTTCTTATTTTACCTTCAGAGATTGTGGTGGGAGATGTTGGAGCCTGGGTTGCTGCAGTGGAGGTTTGTCCTGGAGCAGTGGTTGCTGAGGCTGCTGTGGTGGTTCCTGCACTGGTTTTGGAGGTGCTGGCAGTGCTGGTGGCTGGTGTGGGCACAGTTGTTGTGGGTTGGGTGATGGTGGTTGTACCTTCACGCTGAGGAGGAGAGGTGCTGGTGGTGGTAGCGATGATGGTTGTGCCCTCTCTGGCTGTGGGTGTGGTGCTGGGGACAGCTGTCATTCCTGTAGTGGTTCCAATTTTAATTTCGGAGATTGTGGTGGGAGATGTTGGAGACTGGGTTGCCACCGTGGAGCTTTCTGTAATAGTAGATGGTGTTTCATAACTTGTGGTGACTTGTGATGTTGTTGCTGTTACTGACGTTTCGGTCAGAGGAGTTGTTCTTTCTCTGTCTTTCGGTGGTGTTGTAGTTACTTCACTTTCTTGTTTTTGTGTTGTTGGTTTTATTGGTGTCTTTATTGTAAATGTTGTTGGTTCTACAGCAGTGGTTGTGAATTCTATTGTAGTTGTTGGTGTTGTAGTTAGTATTTCTGAACATGGTATATATCTGCAGCATGATATTCTGATTTCATAATTATAGCACTGCTTTGATTCTTGGTCATTGTTATTGCATATTAATCCTCTGCTTTGACTACACTCTATTGTTTGGTTAAGGTTGGTAATTTCTGTATCTGGGTATTCTTTGGCTCTGCACTGAACCTCGCTTGGGTTTGTACACACACTGTATCCGTTATCCTTGAGGTTTTGAAGTGTTTCATAATCTCCGCTGTCCTCTTTGTTTTCAGGCTGAGTGGAGTCATACCATTCTGACCACTCACAGACATTTTTCACACATACAGTTGTCACTGGTGTTGCAGTTGTCATTTCTGTAATTTAAAGGAAGAAACATAAGTCTTGTCTTTTCTCATTAAAGAGACTTCTAGGAAGAAATTATTCATCTTCCACACCTTTTTTTTTTTGTTGTAAATAATTTTTTATATTATGTAGTATTTTAATGAACTTGCTTTGGCAGACTCAAATTTAATTTCTAAAGTAGGTTTTGACCTCCTGCCTATATTATTATTCTAGAGGTACTTTGTTCGACATCTATTAAAAAATTGTAGCTAAATACAGGTAATCTGATAGCCTTTGCACAGTATGTCACTACTTAGTAGATTTCACAATTGCTACAGTGTAAGTAGAAGAGGTTTTATTCTCCTTGGTATTATCTCTTTGTTTATTTACACTTAACTGCAGAACCATGCAGACCTTAAAATATTTTTACCAGTAAATGACTTTTCTATTCATTTCAATATTACAACTTGTAAGATATTTATAAATATAAAATATAAATTATACACTTAACTATTTTATATATAGTGCATTATAATAGAGAATACACATATACTACATATTTAATACATAATGTAATTGGTATTTTCTATGTATTTTATCAAGACTTCTTTTCATATTCTTGGCATTAGGAAGATGACCGTGTGGAATAGATATGACTTTCTCCATATGAAGGCTACTTAATAGAAGACTTAAATTTGAATATTTAGTTCTTGCTGTAGTATCATTTTGTGGATATATTTGTCATAATTACTCAGAATTTGGTTACTGTAATTAATTAACTGCAGGAATAATGTAGCAGTTTACTCCAGGAGTAGAAGGAAACTGTTGATTTGGGTATTAAAAACAATTAGGAAAGGTTCCAAAGAACAGTTATAAATAAGCATTCCCTCAAACTAAATTTCTTAACTTCAGTTTGCACTTATGCGTTAGGTAATTTAAGAAATGGCAGCAATTGTCTTTCATGTTTTCAGAAGCTGGTCTAGAACTGGTGAGTTTTGTTTGCAAGGAAATTAGAAGATTCTCCAGGATGCAATGATTAATGAGCTCTGTTATTTTTTTCCCTGGGAACGCCATGCTGAAACAGAGGTGACTGAGTCTGTAAGAAATGCTGTGCTCACTTCTGTATCCTTGACTATGAACTGCTTTTTCATCAGATGAATTGGTGGTGGCTCCAGTAGAAGTCAACAGTTACAAGTAAAATTATATACCATTAACTGATGAAAAGGTACTCCCTTTCAAGAAATTTTTAGTCACAGAAATTTTCCAATTATTTTAAAGAACCCTGCATACCTGAAGCAGTAGTTGTGGGCTGAGTTGTGGAAAATGTAAATGGGGTTGTTGTAAAAATGCCACATTTAAAGATGTCTCTGCTTATTGTGCCATTGACATCGCATGTTGCACTGAAACAGAATCCGGTTCCATCTGTGGTGTTGTAGATGAGTTCACCATATTTATAGCTATTCCCTTCATAAATACAGTTGCAGGCTGTAATTCAGAAGAAATTTACTGTCAGTTCAGGCATCTATGAAAAGATAATATCCAATATTATATTTTCTAAATAATTTCTCTTAGCTGTCTTACCTTTATCATCGAACTTGCACTGTAAACCTTCTGATGTGCACTCACTGAAACAGAAAGCATAAAACCCCATATATTTTGTGATTGTGATGTAATTTTATTAGTCATCTTTCTGACAGATACTGGCATTAAAAGGCAAGGTACTTTATTTGTGTTTATTCCTAGAGCATTCTATTTGTTTTGGCTTCTTTTTGGCCGTTATTTTCCAAAATCTTCCTTTATATTAAATTCAAAATTATAAATAGAAGTGAAGTTAAATATGCAAAGTTACAGGTAGAAGTCTTAAGGAAGTCTTTCCTTATTTCCTTCATATCACTTTCCTTGCATTTGCAATGTTTTTGTACTAAGTATCAGGCCAAAGTGAGGGTTTAAATGCTCAAACAATGCAAGTATGTAATAAAATCTTTGGAAGTAGGCTACTATTAGTTATCTTTACTCATGGCGCAACATTTTTCCTGCCACAGGAATGTGAAATAGAGAAAGCCTAGTCATAAAGGACTTCTTGTTCTTGATGTATCTTTATGCTGAGGATTTACAATATAATCAGGAACAAATTCAATAGAACATAAAAACTTCTTATTAATGCAGTAGGAAAACTGGCATTCGATCATAAGTCATTATTTTTACACAGGTAGGATAAACCAATCCTGTCACATAACAGGAATATACAATTTCCCCTGGTGTTTTGATCTTTTTTCCTTGTGTATGATGAGACTGGTATGTAAAGTCTTACCATATATTACATTCATCCCGTTTATATATCTTTCCATCTTCATCATCGTAACAGTCACAGAGACTAACACACTTCATCTGATCCTCATGAAAATATGGCTTGTCTGGTGGGCAGTTAGGGTAGCAGCCTGAAGGAAGGAAGGGGAAGATGTACAAGGTAGAAGAGGTGAGAATGAGATACAGTCAGCAAAGGTTATATTTGCTCAGAATGCATTTGCAGGTCTTGTTTTTAATAGTCGTAGTGTTTTTACTTCACATTTTGCAATAACTCTGGGAAGTAATGCAGAATTAGTAGCATCAGCAGAGCCCATCCACAAGAACTTAGCTCTAGAGATCTTCTTAACTCCAGTTTCCATACTCTGCCTCCATTCATGTGGATGTAATGATATTAGAGAAAACTGAATTAAGCAAATGCAGCTGATGGGGGAAATACACTCCATTAACGATGATTAAAGTATAATCATATGTATCCACTGGAAGGTATTTGCAGCTATGTTTACCTTCTAAACCTGGCAAGTCATTGAGGCACTTTCCACTTGGGTTCTTACAAGTCTTCATACAGGAAGCACCACAAGGCTTATAGTGCCATTCACATTCTCCTTGTTGATTGTAGTAATCACAGAACAGTGCTAAGGAGAAACAGAAAGTTGGATGTATTCAGGAAAAAGAGCAAATAGCTCAAGCATGAAAAATCTACACAGTGAGATATTAATGCACATATGTAAGGTGTTATACATTTAGCTACACTATCAGAAGTCTTTATGACATAAAACTTACGACAAATTGATGGGCTTCTCCAGGCTACGCATACACCGACTTCACTACATGCTTGAGCATAGGCAGCTACTGCTGTACAAAAGCAGTCACAGTCTCCTCCAGAGTCACAGGCACAAGCATCTGTCACACATGCTTGGTAATATTTTGCTGGTTCGACCTGTTATTAAACAGAAATATAATTCTATGCATCCTGTTTTCTAAATTATTTCTTACCTTTGCTAGAGTAATTTCAGTACAGTTGTGATACTTCATAGGAAAGGCCTACATGGGTAATTTCTTTTTCTTTCATAAGACACTGTTAAACACCAGAGGTGATGCCAAATGATTCATCCAAATTGTGTATTGACAGATTTTTAGGCACCCAGACTTGTATCCTCGTGGAAGATTAGATTAATTAAAAATTTTTTAAAAATTAGGCAACTGAGTTACCTGACAACATTTATTATGTATTTAGTGTCAAATAAAGGCTATGCTGATACTTCATTCCTATACTATTATTTAATTGAGCTTGTCTTCTATACCTCATATGTGAGAATTTTTATTCAAGTCAAGCTGCAAGGAAATACACAGTAATTATGGAATTATTATTCTTTTGCAAATATTTTTCTTTTGTAAATGTCCTTTCATTTCTTATAGGTAGGGACTATAAATCTGTCCCATTGAGGGGGATTCAGACTGAAGTTTTCCTGGCACAATTAGAAGTGAAACATGTTAATAAATGAGGCATGTGTGTTAAAACCTATGAGAATAGCACCTTTGATAACACACAGACTTAGTTTTCACACAGTAAACTTCTGCCCTGGTAATACCTGAGAGTGACAGGCAGCAAAGACATTGCTGTTGATGATACTACACTGCTTCTCTGACCAGGACTTCCGATAAGGGTTGGTAGAACATGGGTCCTTGATACTGGAAGCATCAGGGCATGTAGAGGATACTTTCCAGCTGTTTCCAAACTCTAGGACATTCTCCACTACAGATTGACTCCTTGTAGTAAAGTCATTGACGCTGTTGCCATCATAATTTCCACACAGACCACAGACCTGGCCCTGTGAAAGGAAGTAAACACAATAATAATGGATTTGAGAAAACTTAAAAGAAAATCTGAGACTGAAAGAACACTCGGAATTCAGCTATGAGAATGGTGGCATCCCATTCTATCAGTCCTGAATATCTTCATACTCTGTTTCCTCAGCAACAGAATATGATCACTGAGGCTAGACAGATACTGCTCTTGACTTTTTTTCTTTTAAAGATTAACAATAAAATCATCTTTGTCATTGTAATCTTCCATCTTTGAGGTATATTTTTAACAAGGAAATGAGGACTGACAGCTGATTGTGCTTTTCATTTAAGCCTTGGTTTATACAATGGCAGTACATACAAAAATCAACCTTCTAACTATTATAAGCCTATAAGTATTAGCAGTTCAGCCACCTAAAGTACTCATTGAGTCTTTACCATTATACCGCTCACAGATATAAAAAGAAATTACATTTTCCTTGCACATCCAGAAATATCCCTCATTCTGAATGTATGGATTTCTACAACTGTGATAGGCTGCAATAGATGCTTTCTCTATGCATCTAAGGTGCATACTTTCCATATTACTACTATTTTTATAAAATGCCAGTGGGTGAGGCAGCAGGAGAACCTATGATACTGAAACAAGTTGGTATATCTAGTTCTAAATTTCACTTAATTTAAATACCTAATGTAAATGTCACTGTGGTATGCAGTAAGATAGCAAGTTCTGTATTTACTACACTTTTTAGTGCTTCTATATCATAAGCTAGGAGAAGGAGTATCACAATTGGAATTAATTTTCCTTATCACCTTTGTATTTATATGCTTGACAAATACTTGGTAGCATACAAGAGCTTTCACTCATAATACTCATAATACACTTCCTTGTTTTTGCAGTGTGATAATTTGTGTGCCAATGAGAACTGGAAACAATGGATTATTTTCAAGATCAAGCCTACTTGATTTATATGCATGTAGTTATGTAATTTTAATAAGTCTGATAACCTTTAACAGGGCTCAGTGTGTAATTTCAACAAAGTCAAGTCCAAAATAGCATTTTGCCAGCTCAGGTTCTGTTAGGCCAAGTAGGCACTGCAAGCTGCCTTCCAAGCTCAGAAAGCAGCAGGATGGTGACATGGCTTCCTAGGTACCAGAGGAATGGAAAATAACATGGGATGAACTGCAGGAATGCTAGAGACTTCACTGTTTGGGATCCTGGCAGGGTCTCAATAAGATTCACTCCCAGTCAAACCTGGACTGTAAATTGCCATTTTACTGCTGGTTCCTCACCTTGAAACCAGGGCTGAGCTTGATGAAGATGCTGGTTTTCTTGTCCCACATGAGGATCAGTCCGCTTTTGGTCTCAATTACCAAGTACATTCCCATATAGCGGACTGTGTATGGCACCTCATCATTCTGTCCTCTCTTTACAACACTGACACGCTCTTCACCAAGGATTAGTTCATAGCTCTGAAACAGGAGGAAAAAGTAATGAGAAATGAGCTCAGTAGCTGCAGCTGTGCTCTCAAACATGTTTTTCTGCTTTTAAGAGTACTATGAATAGTTTAAATAATGAAAATAAATATTCAAATTGCAATAAATCAAAACTATATAGTTCAAATCTCAGCTTCCTGGAAGTGTGGTAACAGATATTTTAAATGGTGTAGGTCAAAAAAATGTCTTTTGACTGTCATGGAGGGACTACATTGCATACAATAAAAGAATCTTCTGACAAAATAGGCTGAATTTCTGCTAAAGACAATCTTCCTTTAGATCTTTACTTTTCCCAAGGATGGTATAAGATAGTGTGGAAAGTGGAAAACATAGAAAGGCGGGATGGCCTACCATATATTTCACTTCAATCTCGTGTAAACCTAATTTAATAGTTGAATTGCTTTTTACAGTATTTTCCAACTTCTTTGAAGCACTAGAAATCAAGGCTTCTCCTAAGCCTTAGCAGGTATAGAACAAAACTGGTCTATATGCGAAAGCTTCTTACCTCTAAGAAAACCTTGATAGATTTTGAGCAAGTTGTCCCAGTGTTGCCACAGGGAATATTTTCAGTGACAACCCTGAAGGTCCCATTGACTGTGCTACTTTTCCCACAGTGGTCCTGGGTAGAGAATAACATTTAAAAATATATTATTTTTACAGACACGATCAAGATTACCTCTCATTTGCTATTGCTAACTATCAGTACCTGGACTAGTGTGTATTCACAATTTCCATTGAAGCTGAACCTTTTGTCATCAAAGGTATTATAATGACCATCTCCATAAACAGCACAAGTGCCCAGACATTGATCTTTGGTACATTCCCACTTCCTATTCTTGCATACACTAGAAAAAAGAATGAAATATTTTAATAATAAAACAACTCACTGTTTTGTGTAGACATATTTGAACAATCAGTATTTGTTTGGCAACTCATCCTTGCTAAATGCTATATTGTTTCTGGAGTTTGTATAAAATAGTCTTTTACATTTTCCATGTAAAGAACTAAAGCAAAGTTCTGTTCTGCTACTCTGAATACCTTAACTGCAAAACAAGATACTTAATGAACCCTGTAGTCCTAAAGGGCTCCTCCCATTCTGTGCTTTGGCCATCTGATATAGATCAGAAGGCAACCTGCTCACACTGTATAATCCAAAACGAAAAGATCCATCAACTGATTAAACATGCAATCCAAATCTTTCCTCACTGCTGTGCTATTTTAAGGTCTTTAGAAAGGCAAATATGATGGAACCAGGAATGCTACTTCTGCAGATATATTTACCAGGTGTTACAGTCAACGTTGATCTTTTCCCCAGGCTGATACATGGCTTCATTGTGAATACATGCACATTCCTCTTCAGGAATACAACCACCATTCCCATCTAACACAAGCCCATCTGGGCACACGCAGCCAGATGTACATTGTGAGCTATACTGGAAAAGACAAGAGAAAAACATAATTATGGAGTGAAATGATCCCATTAGAAAAAGGAAGTTTAAATTCTCATAAAATGTGCCTTATAAGGTCATAGGAGAGAACTATGAAGTAATTAAAGGATAACAGAACAAAAAATAAGTTATTAGCCATAGATTTAATAGAATATTAACCTGTTAAAGATAAATGCTTTATGTATACCAATCCATACTGTTCTGCTGAAACCTGTGAAATTTAAAACACATTGGATCTTGCACTTTGTAGTGGGTGATTTGTGATTGGACTTTTTAAAAAGAAAGACAAGTAATATTCTTTTCAGTTTGGTTGAGTTACATTAAAATCTATTTATCTCATATGGTACTTATTCATGAAATGGCATGTGACTACCAAGAACGTAAGTGGAGTAACTTATTTAGATGTGCAAGAAGTTCATAATCGCAGCATGGTAAGAGATAGAATCATTTCTCCTAGCCAATCTTTAGCCAGTAATTTTCTCCTACAGGAGTCAAATACGTGGTAGAGCCCTAGATTTTTCACTACTGTTACCTGCAGTAGCTAAGAAAGATAGACACTAATCTTAAGAATGAACTTGGATATTATTTTATTATATTTTGATCCAAAGGTCCCATTATTAACACTTCATAACATCATTTTAGGCTTTTGCTACAATAATAATGTATCTGTGTTGTAGATTTGGAGTAGATCCAATAGATCAATTGTTTTAGCAGTAAGAGCACAGGCAAAACCTGGAAGCACCATTTCATTCAGCTGTGACATACTTACACACTGCATATCCAGAGTCTGGCAACTCTTTTGACACTCTGTTCCAGTTGTTCCTGCTGTGATGTTTTTGCAGTCAAAGTAGACCATGGGAGATTCACAGACTAGAGAAAGGAAAGAAGTGGCACAGGGTTTATTCCACAGCTGTAGCCATTAATACCATTTACAAATTCTTTCAAAATTCCCTATTTCAGTTGGTAGAGATTGTTATCCCTATTCAATCTTCTGGTTAGATTCGCTTCAGAGTGCTGAATTTCCAGAAATCAAAACCCCACAGTACTTCAGAATAAAAAAGTCTTTATGTGAAAAGAGGTTTCATGATTAATCCATGTTCACTCCTGCCTTTCATGATAACTGTAGTATTATGACTAAGTGAGAAATTCTTCTATTAACAATACATTAAAATGAATGAATTCTATGAATTATTCTGTGCAAGACCTGGTAAAGAGAAAAAAATAAGTGGAAGATAATTTTTACCTGGAGTTGGATTTGGTGCTCCAATGCAATTCAGCCTTCCCTGGACGCATGTGCTGTGAGAGAGGGAAAAACAATCTATTTTTTTCTCGCCTCTAAAACCATACATTGAGATTTTGAGCTACTTATCCCTTGTCAATTTTCAGAATTTTCAAAAGAATTCCAAAAGGCTGTTTTGCATTCTTAGGAAAGAATATCTCTCAATACCACTACATGTGCTGCTTTCATATGATATCCGTTATTGCTTAGGAAAATTCATGGGTTGTAATGCATATATGTCACTGCTTGTTACTTACATTCTCATAAGACCTCTCCTTGCTAGTGTTGTCATAATTTTATACTTGAAAGATTATGGAATTAAGTTAAAAATGCACCTAAGTATTATTGCTCTATTAATCTAGAAACATTATAGAATCACAGAAACATTTCAGTTGGAAAAGACCCTTGAGATCCTCGCATCCAACCGTTGACCCAGCACTGCCCAGTCCACCACTAAACCATGTCTCTAAGTGCTACACCTGCATGGCTTTTAAATACTTGCAGGGATGGTGACACAACCACTTCCCTGGGCAACCTGTTCCAGTGCTTGACAACCATTTCTGTACAGAAATTTTTCTAAACATCCAATCTAAACCTCCCCTGGTGCAAATTGAAGCCATTTGCTCTCATCCTATTACTTGGGAGAAGCAGCCAACCCACACCTCACTACAACCTCCTTTTAGGCAGTTTTAGAGAGTGCGAAGGTCTCCCCTGAGCCTCCTTTTCTCCAGATTGAACTCAGCTACTCCTCATAGGACTTGTGCTCCAGGCCCTTCCCCAGCTCTGTTTCCCTTCTCTGAACATGCTCCAGCACCAAAATCTTTCTTGTAGTGAGGGGCCCAAAACTGAACATGGGATTCAAGGTGCAGCCTCACCAGCACCCAGTACAGGGGGATAATCACTTCCCTTAAATCCAGGGCTTTACAAAAGTCCAGGCTGACGACATCCACAGCCTTTCCCTCATCTAAGCAGGTCACCTTGTCATAGGAGATCAAGTTGGTCAAGCAGCAGATGCCTTTCCCAAACCCATGCTGGCTGGGCTTAAACCCCTGTTTGCCCTGTATGTGCCATGTGATGGCACCCAAGATGATCTGCTTCATGACCTTCCCTGTCGCCATGGTCAGGCTGACAGGTCTGTAATTCACCAGATCCTTCTCCTGGCTGATATTGTAAAAGGGCATCAACAGGTCACTAATCATTTCACTTTTCATTGTAGTGGCTTCATTCTGCTCTCTGGCCCTATCTTGCAACTCAGGGGGATATGTACCATTCATAAAAGTTGAAAATAAAGTTGAAAGAACTTAAAGTTGAAGAAATTGAAGAGAGACCTTTCTAGTGAAATTCAGGAGTCGGGTTGAAAACAGCTTACACATAGCAGATTTTAACAAGAAAATATACGTGCTATTGCTTGAATGTTTTAAAAAAGATTCACTTACCATACACGCCCATTTTCATGAACAACTTCTCCAAATGGTATAGCAGATCCTCTGTAGTAGCAGGGGCATTCATTAGCAGGCACACATTTGCCACTCTCATCCATGTAGGTTCCATTTACGCAGGTGCAGCCGTCAACTGGGACAAACTTAATGTTGCATGTGACATCAGGCTCACTCAGAGACCGGCAGGTGGGTTGACAGGAAGAGATGGTATAGCTGTAGCTTAGGGATTTGGGACATGAGGTGGTGTATTTTGCTTGAGAGAGGAAAATAAAATAGATTGTTAATTCCAGATGGTAAATTCCCATATGAAAAAACAGTCATAGGCAGCAAAAATAACATGTAAATAATACTGTACACCTCTGCTTATGTTGTGTCTTTCATGTAAATGTATTTCTGAATACTGTCAGAGTTTGATCTGAAAAGCTACTGTAAATGTGGAGTAAATAATGCTTGCAAAGAAAAACAGATTTTTCAAATGAAAGTTCAGCAAGAAACCTCCATTTGGTGCTGCCATTCATTGCCAAGACTTCTAAACTTGAAGAATGAGACAAGATGTCTCTCTGAATGTTGTCTGGTGTGCGGAAAACAGACATACTGGGTGAGCAGAATCCAGTTCAAATATTCTAAGACATTTAATTTGCAAGTGTTCTAGTTAGAATTACTAGTACTGTTATTCTAATACATCACATAGTCTGTGCAATAACTTGTGATACTTGTAAAGCTGTAGTGAAAAAGTTGCACAGAAACAGGTGGAGGCACTTGCACAACAGCAGTCCCTTTCCTAATCAAGCCATGTCTCCCATCTATTCATATTCACTCTTGCTAGCAATGGATTGATTCTAGGGGGACAGCAGAGAATTACTTCAGGAGTACGCTTAACAAAATACCTTCTTTGTCACTTACTGATTTGTCTAGAAATGAGTAGAAAATAAACCCTGATCAGCAATTTTTATTGATGCGTGTTCTTGGGAAATGGAATAGTGGAGAGTACTTACAGCAGACATCAGTCCTCCATCCTTGCAGCTGGATTCCTTTTGCAGCACAAGCTCTCACATAGGAAGACAGAGCTGCACACAGACAGTCCTCACTATTTTCACAGTTACATGTGTCAAACATGCAGTTCTAAGAATGGAGAGAAAATTAAGGTCTCAGCACTGGCAATATTGTCAATCTCAAAAAAACCCCATTGAACATTATCTTAATCCTTCCTCAGATATGCTCACTCATAGACAACAGTAACATAGCTTTTTCATTTTTTGTCTAAGGCTCCTGGCAGGGGAAAATGCAGGTGATGAAAATGCAGTTGGTATCTGCAGTTATAATTTGGAAATGGTGGTCTTAAAGTCTGTTATGTATTTCACAGCTTCTTGGTCCTCTGACCCCTATTAGTGGATATGCTGCAAAATAGCATGCGAAGCTCTATAAAGCTTGCACAATGTGCAGTCCAGGCACATTTCACCAGTGTGGATACCTGGGTGACTCTTAGTGACCAGATTTGCAACACATTGATAACAGAATGATGGTAATTAGGCAATGGGCTTTCTGTTCCAGGTGGGTATTAATGAGATGCCAGGCTGATAAGGTGACAATTGACTGATACTCAAACAAGCATTTGACATGCCTTTACATACACTATCTGCCAAATGTGTAAAACCATCTGGGAGTAAATAGCTGCCTTTTCATCTGCAAACAAGTCAGGATCTTGAAGCCAAGACTGACAATTGAAATAAAGTAATGTCACAACGCAAAGAGAAACACGTCTTGAAAGAAGGAAGTGCTGCAGTAGGGCAATGAGGATACAGGCATTGCGTAAGACATGTCTGGAACAGTTCCTATTTCTATTGTGTCTAAAGGGATAAACAGCCTGACAAAGTACCGTGTGGTAAACAGCAGGATTCACTGCGTAGTGGCAAGCAGCAAAAGGTCCTTGGCTGTCAGTGAGTAGTCCACACCAATGCTGAGCATATTTTTCTGTGAAAAGAAGGAACAATACAAATGCTCTTTGTATTTCATTAGTCACAAACCCATGCTGCCCTGGCCTATGAAGACAGTTCTGACATTCCATTAAATCTTTTCTTCCCCTGTCTTTTCTGTCTTTTTTTTTTTCCTTTTCACTCAGCTTGTGGGTTAAGGTTCCTAAAACCAAAGAACAGGACTTGCTAGAGGGGATGAATTAAAGGATTCCAAAGATGCTCCTGTAATCGAGTTCTCTGACACCAAGTTGGACATCTGCTCAATTTTCAATGACCTTGCAGTTTGCTTCACTTATGCTTCTGTCACTTTTACATTGTCACTGATCTTCAGTGCTTTAATTTTGAATATTTATTTCTGAATTCAGACATGTTTTCATCAAATATGTTAGTCTTTATTTTTTATCTTTGCTTTCCAAAAGATGTTTTTTCCTTAGGGATGAGAAAAAAAACAAAAAAAACCCCCCCAAATTCTAAGCAGCACTTACCATTATCAATGCTGAGTGCACAAGGATTCTCAAAACTCTGCTGGATATTAGGGCATGAAGCCTGAGTTTTCCATGTATTAGCAAATGCTGATGCTGTTCCTTCAATTATTCCACTTATGACCTTGAAGTCATCAGTTTGGATGTTATTGAAATTTCCACAGAGACCTGTTGAAAAGCAGTGAAAAGTTTATCCTGCTCATACTACAAAAAAAGGCATTAATCAAGGTGTCCTTCTATTCCATTCACTCACCACAAGTCTGGTTTTTGAAAGAAGCATCCAGGCGCACAAACACTTGCATCGTGGGTGTGAACTGCATTTCAACCTGGACGCCAAAGCTTGTGTCCATGATCATGAAGAATGATGAAGGTCTGAACATGGTGACATTAGCTACACATGAGAAACAAAATGGTCACTTTCTGAATGAGGTCTAAGGCTGGAAACATGATATTGTTCTTTTTTAATTTCTAGCGCAGTTTTTGCAAATTCAGAGGTGAAATAAAGCCAATCTTTGTGAAAATGAATCAGATATATAAATCAAAATTTACAGTTCAAAATTTGCTTGCAGCTACCAAGTATTAACTTTATTTGCTGCCTCAACATAAGCAGTTGGACTTCTCTTCTTTGAAGAGAGTAAGTAGGAAAAAATGTCTGGCACTAAGGGTTAAAAAGAATATTTCTAATTTTGTTTCTATGCTTGTACAGATCGGAGACCTCACTCTGGTGGAGAGGGAAAATAAACAGATCTGGAGGTCAAAGATATCACATGGAATCATTAGTTATTTAAACAGAGAACAAAAATCAAATTTCTTTCTAAGCAAGTGTGAGCACAGGGGTAGTAGTTAACAAAAAAAAAAGTAAAAGATAAACAGATGTCTTCTGCCTTCAGTTTTGTGCAGTGAGAAGGAAGTAAATCTGAGAGTAATGAAATCAGGAGACTGTAAATGCTGTTTGCTACTGTTTGAACTCTTCCCTGTGCTTGTCCTGTCTCATTTCTCACGACACCAAACATCCCAGTGTAGTTCAAAAGCACTTGTGTAACTCATTGTTAGAGAAAAAAACTACCTGCTGACATGGGCAGCTGGGTGTAGATGGAGTTCACAAACACACCACCATCAGGTTTGACCTCGACGATCTGATAAGAAAGAGGAACAAAGGCACCTCAGTGAATCACAGAATAGTTTGGGTTGGGAGGGACTTTTAAAGATTGTCTAGTTCCAACCTCCCTGACATGGGCAGGGACACCTTTCACGAGACCTGGTTGCTTAGGGCCGCATCCGGCCTGACCTTGAACACCTCCAGGAATGGGGCAATAAAAAGGATAGATTTTTGTGATTTCACCTCCTCTTTATTTCTACTTTGTACACTTTACTAATTTTCCCTGCTATTAAAGAATTGCTTTTAAAGGAACTTTCTTGGCTTTTTAGGGGATTACATCATCTTATTTTCTTTGAACGCATCTTGGTGATTAATTACATCCCTAACTGTTGTAATTGTAGTTACTTAACCTTGAAGCTCATGGGTTTTTTCCATCTAATTGGCAGAGAAAATAGCATTTTTCTGCTTTGTGAGTACAATGCATTTCTTAATGAAATTCCACAAAGCCAAATTTATGGCTGATCTGATTTTCATAACAAAATCCATTTCTTCTCACTTGATTAAAAATATCATGTACTCATCACATATGCTGAACACCTGACAAAGAAACGCAGCTTCCTGGCTCATTAAGCCCTACTTTCTTTCTTCCCCATATTTTTTATATGCTTATTTTGCGTTCTTACAGTCTGTCCTTTATTCATGTTGAGGGTCACTGACTTTAGGCAGGTCTCAGTGTCAGTTAGGCCACACTTGCGTAGTTCTACCAGGATGGTAAATTTTTCATCTTTACAGTCCTGGAAAAAAAAAAAAAGTCAAGTTATTTCAGAAAAGACTAATTACAGAAGCTTTCCCTATAAATTGTTCTCTCAGTTCTGAAAAAGTGTTTATTCTTCTGGAGAAAATACAGGCTCCTGCAAATTCCTGGCCTTCTTTGGCTGAAGATTCAATTTTTGTTCAGGTGTAATGATTAGGAGCAAGAAAACTAGAATCTGCATTTTATTGATTATATCCATATGGATATCAAGATGGACATCCATATTAATATTTGGTGGTTTTATTTGTGCCAACTTCTAACGCTTGACTGAATACTGCTGTAACTCATCTTTCTGTAGCTGGCATCAGTTCTGACAAAAATTTCCAGTAAAACACGTTTCAGCTAAACAGTAACATACATTTTATTTCCTTTTACTGAATCGTGCAGATGGAGAAAAAGGAAGGCAAGGAACAAGCGGAAAAAGCCTGTAAAGTTCAAAACATTTCACTTACACATCTGTAGTTAAATATTTTAATTATAATTAATTGCAAATTTTTCTATTTCTTGTGAGTTATTTTTAAATGTTCAAAAATGTTTAAAACCTAAGTGAAATGTGTCAGTTAACTTGATGTGATTTTCTGTATTTGAACTTCACAGAAAAGAAAAAAAAATTTGTTTTATAATTTTTTAAAGAAATGTTAGTGTAATTTTTAGAGTTGTACCACTTGGCCAAATACTATATAATAGAGTAACATGGCAAAAATTACCCAACTCAGTAAGAAAGCTGGATTAATCTTACTGAAAGATGTGCACTAAGCAAATTCTTAAAAAAGACAGTGCACTTCAATTACTCTATCACAGAACTGGAAATTTTCCAGTGAGCACCACACACAGTTGCATGATATCCTACTAATGAACTGATGGTTGTCATTGGAATGGCAGTGTAGCAAACATTTGGCTACGTGGCAGCAGCAGTGAATTTAATGTCTGTATGTCAGAAGTTGGTAAGTGTCAGAAGTATGGATTGAAATAATGTTTTCTTTCTATAAATGTATAAGGCTTTATGACCTAGTGGTATGTTCTGAATCCCACCTTAGAGAGGACATAAGTGCAGTCTCCGTGGTGATCATAATGCTTCTTATCATATGTGGAAATGTGGGAACCTCCCACTACAGAGCATGTTCCTGGGCATGACTTGTCTTGGCAGCTCCACTGGCCTCCATTACAGGTACTGGAAGAATAAAGTTAGGTGAAATCAGTAACAGAGGTCCAGGAAAAGAAGACAAACAGTGATGTGAGGTGCAGCTGGTTTGCTATTGCTTTTCCCTTCAAGCTGTGGTTTGACACACAGTGAATCCAGGTTTAAGACTTTCAAAATATTTTGAACTCGTGATGCAACGCTTTGAAAGCAACGTCTCTGATAACCATTCACCTTGCTTATTTAATTGTATTCTGGCTTTGGACCCGTGAACTCTCCAAAACAGGTTTTGGATAAATAATTGTTTGGGTTTTTTCAGCTAACATAAAGCACAATGACAAGTTTAAATATCTTCTGGTTTGGTTTTTTTTTTTTAATACAAATGCATAATAAACTAATAAATAAGAAAAGGTAACTCCACATCTACTCCTGATGCAGACTGTGTCTATTTTCAAAGCTGACGTGGTAATAAGCACAGGTCCAGGATTAATAGTTGTGAAATCGAGCTTGTATTGTGTCATCCCTTGCATTCTCCAGAGAAAATAAATATTTGCAAATACGTTAATGACTACAACTTCATTCCCCATAGAGAATTCCAAATGTTTGAACAAAATAAACAAAGAAGAAGCATTTTAATTGACTGGTGAGAAATCTAAACATTTTAAATCCTTGCTTTGATCACCATGAAGATAGAGTGCAAAGCTAGTTACAGCTGTTGTTAAATTAAAAAAAAAATGTTCTTTAGGGGTGCTTTGGAACTGTAGCAGTCAGTTAAATACACATATCAATTGCCAATGATGTAATTGCATGTAATAAACTATTAAACCCATTAAATATATGAGAGGAAATAGTGAATTAGAAAAGTAACAAAGGTTACCAGGTCTGGCATGGCTCTGAAAAAGAAGCTCCTGTAGCATAGGTTTTGCCATTGTAAATACAGGAGCACTCCTGCTGGGGAATGCAGCCAGAATTGTTGATGTCATCAAATACAGTCCCTAGATTTAAAAAAAAAAAGACAAAAAAAGAGACAAAACCTTGATCAACTAAAGAGGCATTTGCAGGTGGCTGGTTAAAAGATCGGTCTTGCTCTGTTTGCTGTTTTTTTTCTTGCTTTCTGAATATTGCACATGTATTGGCAATTAATTCAGATATCTTTTCTCAGCTGACACATGACAAATGCTTGTCACTTGCAGCTGTGAAAAATGCAACTGCATGAGACTTAACCCACAGGGAACCTTCAGGTAAGCTCTTGTTCTTTGAGATCAGAGATGTGAGTACTTAAGAACTTGCCTGGGGGGCAGAAACAGCCATCAATACAGTGTTCTTCACAAAACAGAGATCGTTCAGGATTCGTGCATGTATCAGCACAGGGAGAGTTGCACTCCTGGTACTGCATGTTGTAAGGACACTCCTTGGCTGAAATTTAAAGGAAGAGAGAGATTTATTTTTTTTCAGTCAAATGTATTTCTAGTTCATTATACATGTAAATATTTATATCCATTTAAGTTCTTTAGCTAGATAAAAAAAAATCACACCAAACTGCAGGCTGACCACCAGCTCTCTATATTTGCAAGTTTAACCACCTATGTCCTTATTTTACACTTGAGGTGTGCATTCCCTGACTCTGGTGCTGAACTGGCTCAATGACTGGATTTCTGGGGACAGCGAGGAAAGTTAGCAAGGTCTGTGTTTATACTGAAGGCTCCCTTCTCATGAACACCTGTATTGCTAGAGAAATGTAAGACTTAAATGCTAGGATATTTGCATTTTCAGATACCATCAGAAGGAAAAATGGGCTTTTGTTTTGGAGCAAATGCTCACAGTATCAACAGCAACTCACAGTAGTAGTTTTCAGTTATTTTTAGATGTTTAAAAATGTTTAAAACCTAAGTGAAATGTATCAGTTAATATGAAGTGATTTTCTGTATTTGAACTTCTAATCAAGCACAGCTTTAAATCAATACAAACTCATCACTACCAAGCAAGAGGAGATAAGTGATTAACCAGTCCTACACCTGTGAAGATCCAATCAGTTAATTGAGAACCACAAATGCTGGAGCCACCATGAGAGGGAAGGAAACAGGAATACAAGGAAGCAAGCAAGTATGCATGCCTCATCCTTTCTTCTTGTTTCTCCTGCATTTGCTTCTTTCACTGTGCCAGTTAATTAAATTACACTTTGACTCTTGTTAGAGTATCCATGTAAGTGTTTTGGTAGCGTTTAATTCAGCTTGCATTAAAATCCCAAGCTCTTTTGCTGAAGTCTTCATGCTGGAACTTACACATCAGAGTTTTATAACAAGTTCCATCTTTAACAGCCTGTAACTCCTCCTGCATCCTCAGCATAAATTGAGAGCTTGTTGCTTGTTAATTACTGAGCATAAAGTAAGGCTATCTCTAGTGATACTCACGGCACAGTTTTGAGGTTCTCCAGTCCAGGGGCTGCCCACCAGCATGAGCACACTGCCGGGAGTACTCAGCAAAGGTGTCACAGATGCATGAGCTGTTTTTAGATTCTTCAGAGAGGCACAGGTCATCTTGGCAAGCCTTAATGTAATCTTTAACATCAACTAGGTCATTACAGTCTGCAAATGCAGAGCTGGTCAGTGTTTTCTCACATATGTCATCCTTCGGAGAAAAAAAACAAACAATTCCCAGTAAATAGAAAGAAGTTTTGGGTTTTTTTTTTTGGGTATTGTTATTTTGTGTAATTATTGTGTAACAGAATCTGATATCTCTCTTTAAGTTGTTGTTGCCTGAGGGCTTTTCCTATTGATCTGTATGAAGATGTAGAAGGGAACAGATAAATTTGAAAGAAAACTAAAAGAATAGTCAGAAGATCCTTACAAGATTATCAGGGCAGTTATATATTGGGATAGAAGTGGAGTCTTCACAGTGTTCTGTTGGCCCATCCATTTTCTGCATATTCCCAAACTGCAAGGCTGTCATCTTAACATCTGTAGAAAAGAAGTTAAATAATGAAGGTCAGAGGTTTTTGTTCAAAGCAACTGCCTGTTATCCTTTTCTTCTCTCAAAAATTCAGGTAAAGACTGGCCAAGGCAGTTAGCTCCCCTAAACCTTTAAATGTGACCATCACCCCTTCCAAAGGAAGCACAACATCACTGCCTCAATTTACTTTGTACAGCACCCTGGAAAAAATAAACATTGGGAAACAATTCTCAGCCTATTACATCTAGATGCACATTAGGATTTTTGTCAGAAAAATGACAAACTATTTCCAGATTATATTTAGCCCCTACAGGGCAGGGGGAAAAAAATCTAAATAGGGATTTGGACAATGGAACTGCTGTAAGACAAGATTTAGGAAAATGCTCATGCTAGGAATAGTTAAAAAGATAAGATCTTACAAAGATTATGGAAATCAGCAGGGAAATGTGGATATACTGATTTTGAGGCAAAAATGAAACAAGAAACGTACTGTCTAGAAAATACAATTGCCTTTTGTTTTATTGAATATATTTTTATATTTATTTATCTTATTAGTGGAAAATCTGGTCATTTTTATGGCGTTACCTGATTAGTTATACCAGCATGGTGTACAACAATGGCATACAAGAGATACGCAATCAGTTGTTAGCACCAGTACTATATTTACACTGAAGGTATTAAGTTACATAATCTGATCTCTTTACCATACATTTTTAAAAAGAGATTGAATCATACCTTCTGGGTAAACCATTTAACAGGATGGGAAAGAGGAGTGCTGATGATGTCAGAGCCTGTTGGAGACCCCATAAACCAATTTTTTAAAAAAAATTAAAATACTTACTGTTTGAAATGAACTCATTGTACAGGGGAAAGCCATTGAAGTCACCACAAAGTCCACAAGTCTGATTGGCATATTTCTCACTCAATTCCAGCTAAAATGATGAATAGTAAGTTGATAGAAGTTAGTATAAACATTCTAAAGTATATTCAAGACCAGAGAAAACACTTGCACCTGTTGTCTCTTAGCATTTTTTTTGCCAGATCTGGGAAATTTTATTTAGCAATTTCATTCAAACATGAAGGATAGAATAAAGAGTCAGCTTTGCTTTGGTGGCAGAGTCCAAGCTATTGATACTATTGACAGACTTCAGATTTCACTGTAGTATCTATACTGCTCTCAACCACTTTCTATTTATTCTTCAGAAGAAAATCAAATCCACAGCAAAAATGAAGGCCTAGGAGAGTGAAACTCTGCTAAAAAATATATTCGAAAGCGTAATTAGGCCCTATAATAATATCAATAGCTAATGATATAATGAAAGTGATTTTTCATCCAGTTTTAAGCAGGTGTCTGCTATCCACTAGGTATAAATCCATGTAATTTTCTTTAGGACTACCTGGATACAAGCCTGTCATTACTGAGAAAGAACTGCTCAACACTATGAGATAAGAAGGCAGCAGTGACCCCCAAAACAGGTAGGGACAGGCCTAACCAAAGGTTAGCTCTGGTCTCTGAGGGAGTAGACAAGTTCAGGAGCAGCTCTTACCAGGATGCTGTCCTTTTCATTCCACAATAACACAACGCCGATTTTGCTGCCAACTTTCACATAAATGCTGCTCTTCTCTATCGTAATACCAGATTGACTATATGGCAGTTGAACCCTGGGAAAAGGCAGAAAGTATGCTAGTTAACTTCTGATCCAAATATTTGATAAGAAGAAGGGAAAGTCTTGTGGTATCCAGCATCTGTAGGGATTCTAAAATATTGTCTTTTTGGGAAAGAAAAGCAATTCCAAAATAAGATGGTCCAACATTTATCAAATACAGATCTAAATTTGGATCCAACTTCTCAGAATATTTAATCCAAATTTGATTTTTGAGGTAATCCTTAAGGATTGATTTTCTGTGGCAGGAATCAATAGCATTTTATTCAGTATTTAGGTGGGTAAAATTGTCAGATTTATTGAAGAACACATAATTGTTTCCCTCCCAAATACACCAAAGTACTTTGCAAGATTGGAAAAAATGTCTGTGGTTACCAAAGAAGTGTTATGGATGGACCAACCTGTTGCCATCGACCATGACAGCGTCCTTTGTTAGCTCGGCAACAACACCTTCCAGTTTCATGGTAATGCGGCTGATGGTCGGAGCGTTTGCCACCACTTCACGCCTGATCTGGATGTTGAAGTCCTCATAGGCAGCGTTGCAGTGGGAGGCAAAAACATAATTACAGAGCCCAGGGAAGGTGTAAATGTCTCCATCAAAGGTCTTGAAGTGGAAGTTGCCCCATGTGCTGCAAACACGGCCGTTGTGGGCAGGATTGGCAGCTGTGAATTAAAACTGGATGTTAAAGAGTGACCTAAAATCCCCAGCCTTCCCATGGGAAAAATCAACTTACCAAAGCTTCATTTTTTCATTGAACATTTTTTGCCTACCTACTTCCATTTATCCCTTTCTATCTCTCCATTATACATTTGTTCATTCATCACTCATACCTGTTACTCATATACCCCATAAATGGTTATAGTTATGTTCAGTTAGAGCTTAATTAGACATCTTCATTTCAGCTAAGACAACAGTTTCAGATTATTTCTTCATCACCCTGTTTCTCCTCTAAATTATCCACGGCTTTCTTTATCAGTGCCTTTCCCCATTTGTATTTAAGTCTTCTGTCTATATCCCCTAAAATGAAACACTTACTGAATACGTTTCATTTCCTTTACTTACGTGTTATTGCTAGATTTGTCAGCAGTGGGGGGATGAGGTTCAAGTTAGCTGAAATTCTGATAGAAGCTAGAAAAAATTAAGAAAGAAATCAAAAACTAATATAACAACACCAGAATTTGCACCTAGGATAGACCCAGGAAGGACTAGGGAGTTAATATACCAGATCCAAGGAAACAATGTTAAGCCTGTTTTACACAGGTTAAAAGAGCACACTAAAAGTCAAACTCAGGACAGTTAAGTCATACGAAATTGCTTTCAGCTGCACTGATCTGCATTTTTTAGATTTTAATTTTGACCCTTTTATGAAACCGTGTTGCATTAGGCTATTGGAGTTATTCAGAGATGCTGAACAATATAAAGGGCTAAGCTGTACTAAATTAGCCTCTTACTGGTACAAAAGCATAGCTGCCTTCTCATTACACCTGCTCTTTCTAAGGAGGGAATAAAAACCTTAATTATCATCTTTTCTCTGTTTTATATTTTTCTATTAAGGGGCTGAAAACCTTTACAAATGGCCACAAATTTGTAGTACATGATGGGTACAAACATTGCATGGTAGAAGTCAGTGAGGATGGGTTGCCATCTTGATTTCCCATCAGATACTAATTTCATAGCAGGCCAAAGTGGTCTCACTTCCTTTTTAAAAAGGAACCAAACATCACTTTGGTTTTATATATACATATTCATGCACATATGCATACAGCCTCTACACACACATGTTTTCTTAGTTAACTAGGATTATACAAATGTAACCATACTCTGTTATGTGTGTGTGTGCTTAGTAACTGGTGTCTAATAAATTTATTACTATTCTTAGAGAGAGATATGCTTGTTAATACACATTTCTTTTTATCTGATACTATTTTTATTTAGTATAGATGTAGCAAATAAATACAAATATACAGTATAAAAAAATGTACCATTTTGTTTCCGTAGAAGACCCCCAGAGAACTGACTTCCTATTTGGATTCCAAACTGACCGCCTGTGAAAAAATTGTGAAAAGTATATTAAGAGTAATACCCTGTATCTGAACTTTTAAAACAAAACATTTAGCTAGTATCAAAGGACCCAGATACGTATCTGTAAAACAAAGGGGAGAGTCCTTTATCACATCAGAGAAAAGAAAACAGGCTTTCCAAGAAAGCTAAAATGTAATTATAGCAGGAAATGTTCTATTACAAGTATGCAAAGTTTGAAATTCAAATAACATATCATGTATATCTGCTTTCTTTATTTCTCTCAAAACTGACTGCAAGAGATTCTAATGACTGGATAACAGTCCTTATGTCACTGCTGCTTTAGATCTCACTAATATGAGAAACAATACAGGAAGAATTCACAAAATGCAGGCGAGTAATTTATTAAAATTGTTGTGTAGTAGCTAGGCTATAAGAAAAGGCATGGAAATGGTTAAAAGAATCAAAGGACTTCAAGCTGGATCCAATAATGGCTGCAGATATTGATGACAATTTCTTTAGCATCTAAGGATGGGGCCTTTTCTCTAGGAGCAGACCGGAAACCTCAGTCAGGGATCTAGATTTGCTTTACAAAATCCCTCCGTCAGGGATCTAGATTTGCTTTACAGCTGGAATCAAGAAGGGAGCTCTGAGGGACAAGACAGGGGCCATAGCCTGAGCAGTAACCCAGAAGGAACCAGATGAACCAGGTTTCCTGTTCTATCCATCTGCTCACTCAGAGATGGTTCAAACTCACATCTTCTCTGCAAAAAACCTTAAACATCATACCATAAGTCTATCTGACCAAGGGTTCTTGCTACAACACCTGAATTTCACACTTTTGAGAGATGACAAATACTGACACGAATGCTTTGATTCCTAGAAAAAGATTGGCCCTGACCTCCTGGGTTGACATTCTAAGGTCTTGGATTTTCTAAGTAAATATGTCAGGCATTTCCTGTAGAAGTTGAAGGGCTACAACTTTATTTTGTGAAGGACTGAATCCAGTCAGGATGTGATAACTGTGCTTGTACCATATTGACTAATATGTACGTATAACCTGCCAAGTCTAAATCCTCCCAGGATTTAAGTGATGAAATGACTAATATCTGAATCCTCATCTGGATTATGTGAATGAGCACTGTAGGTGTCTAGAGGCTTTCTCAGTGAAAGTGGAACTGCCTATGGAGTTTACCCTAAGTTAAGACCCCTTTTTCCTTATTAAATAGGTGAGAAGAGTTCCCTGAGTCAGAAGTGAACTCATATCCATAAGACCCATCTCACTGAACTGAGAGGCACCTTGGTGAAAGAGGGGGAATTGCTGAAGTCAGGGGTGTGCTGTAATTCCCAGTCCCCTTTAAAGATCCTTCCCAGGGATCTTTAAATTCCCTGCTGAGCATTTCCTCCCCTGAAGAATCTCAGCCCATGTGCCTCCATGAAAGCTGGAGGGCTATCTTTGCCTTGAAAATAATTGGATCAGGACCATCTTTTTAGAAAAAAATCTTTTAAATATAACTTCTGGCTGTGTCCACCATGCAAGCAGATTTATTACTTGATCTCAGAGCTGAAGAATGCCAGTGTGAAGGAATTCAAGCCCCTCACTCCCAAAGAGGACTCTAAGACACTATTGCCTTGGAGGAGTGGGTTTTGGAAATAGTTATGAGTTGCTGCAGTGTCTGCAGTTTCTTTCAGCTCAAAGCTTTTAATTCTTTTCTCATTTAACTTTGTGCTTGAACACTAGTGACGTGCAAAGAATCAATGTGGGACAGAGTTTAACCATTTTCCATTTCCTGCTCATCTTTGAGTAGCATAGATAATAACAATAATAAAATTTATTCACATCATTGTAATTTATACTGATCATTACTGCTGAAAATATAATTGGTGAAAAAAATTGATACTGATCAGGTAAGAGAAATGCCTCTTTAAGTCTACATGATAGGCCAAAGTTTGCTTTCACATTACACATCCATAGGAATTTCAGCAGGCATAGAATCATAGAAGGTTTGTTTATTCTAGTGTGGGAACCTTTGTAACAGAGCAAAATAGTCTATACATGTATTTTGTTCTGTTAATTTTTCTCAAGGAAACAGCAGGAGCTTTAGTTTACTTAGCAAATACATCATTCCCAAGGAAATCCTACCCGCATTGGTTTGTTTAGCAATTACACAATGCCATGTTTTTTACCATTATAAAAATAAGTGTCTTTCTGTTGTTAGAACAGTCAAGATAACTTACTATTTGATAACTTGGAAGCTAACCTAATTATTAAGAATGTTTGGATGCATCCTGCTAAGTCTATATCCAACTGTTAATTATTGTCGTCATGAATTTATAAAAGTTAATATTTGACATGAAATATAAAGGCAGGCACAGAATGTTTGTGGAGATGTCATGGGACTGGACCAGTATTTTTTAGTCAGGATATCAGAAAATATTTTCCACAGGGTGTGATTTAAATAAAGTGGTGTTTGCTGAATAATCACCACTCATTTTTCAAAGCAGTTTATCAGATTAGTACTGCCCAGGAGAAATAACTTTCTTGTTCCATGGATGGTTGAAAATACTTCTGACTGACATTGTGAAACTCTAAACATAAGTTTATACTCTATGAGGCCATTGTGTTTTCAAGTACAATATAGATCAACTGGCCAGTATTTTAGGGTTTATTTCATAAACTATAAAGCAGCCTAAAATTATATTTGCACTTCTCAATTTTTTGAAAATTATATGCAAGATAAATTTATACAGGCAATCTGCAGATTTTAAAATGTTTGCTGACAGGCCAGAAATTACTGCACATGAATGGGACTGACTTATCAAGCTTGTAATCTTGCAAGTACAAGTTTCAATTTGATTGGTTCCATCAGCTTAACAGGATTACTCATATTAATAAAAACTGCCAACCCTGATGGATATAATATTGACAGGTGAGAAAAGCCATACAAAATAGTGGATTGTACATGTCACATAAATCTCCCTGTCCTGCTCATACTCAATATCTGTAATTTATATGAGTATTTTGCCTAGGATATTATAAATTAGTTACTGAAAATCCTTGCCATATGAATATTCCCTCATAGAAAATATTTTTGCAGAATTGTTTTTGCAAAAGAAGTTTCAAGAAATGTTGAGGAATCTGGTATTAGCCCCTGGTAGGTCACAAAATACTGAAAAAGATTGACCTAGCAACTGGAAAATGTAGTGGTTTAGATTTCATAAGAACCATAACATTCATAATTAATTCTAATACAAAATGCAACAGGAATAAAATGCTTTTGTAAGTCATGAATGATACTGAAAAACTGACATTTTAGGACATGAATAAGAGTTCTTTTGGATTTGATCTTCAAAGCTACTTTCCAAATGTAGTTATATAAAGAAGTTTGAGGCAATATTAAATTAAATCGGTCCAGTTAACAGACAGACATTTAATATTCAATGAAAATATATAAGGAAATCTTGTCAATCACTTCTTATATGAATCAATTAGTACAGCTGTTTAAAATATATATTACTAGGTCTAAACAGGCTACTTTTTCTTTTCCCAATAAGAAAGAAAACTTCTTACCTATTTGATGGATACAGCAAACTGCTAAGAGGAAAGCCCATTTTGGTAGCCATATCCCCCTGCCAAACCCCATCTTGAGTGGAGTTTGGCACAAGGATGTTGGGTCTAAACTTGATCAGGACCGTAGTTCATCTGTGCTTTGTCGCTCTTATATAGTAAGTGACTTTGGCTTCAGTCCCAGATTGATTCAGGGAGCGTAGAAAGGTGAGGTTTGGGGGATTTTAGCTAATGAACAGGTAAACAGAGGATGCTCTTCCTTCCTCAGAAACTGGCCAATGGTATTTGCGTTTTGGGAGGAGTAAATACATTTACGTACGTATATTTTGTTAAGGTTCAATCTAGTAAAGAAACGTAACATGATTGCAAATGAAACACAACTCCTCCTCCACAAATAACAGGTCCTGGAACAAATTTAATTTGGTGTTGCTTTACGGTTATGCAGATGGCTTGCAAGTAACTGTTCTAAGTTTTTCAGAACTATAATTGATGACAGGCAGCTCCTTGGCAAAAAAACTCACTGATTTCTGAAGTCTGAGGAGGTGTGGAGTATTTCGTATGTGGGGGCCCAGCACTAAGAAGTCACTCCATGCTTATTTGGGCAGCTAATCTTGTAAAATGAACGGAATAATAACCTTGAAGGGTCCTGCTGTCTCAGGTGGTCACTCTGAGTGCACACCATGGAAACCCCTCTGTGTGGCATTGGCAGGCATGAGGCACCCATCTGAGAGATACTCAGCAGCTTCACCTACACATATCCTGCATTTGTTAGAGATGGCCTTAAACCCTGAAATCTACTTTTCAGTTCTCTGGGTAATCTGATTTTGCCTTCTCCTAGAAAGTATCAGGAGTAATATCAGCCAGCCAGTCTTATACCAGCTTTCTAGGACTAAAAAGATTGATTATAGCCTATGATCATGATGACATTGTTTCAGTATTGTCCTTGTCTGATTCCCTTCACATCCACAGAGTTATGAGAACTACAAATTGGAGAAACAGGCCATGAATGAAGTGTATAAGGCTTGCCAGTAAAGGTTTAACAGACATTTTTTTCCTGAACATTGACTTTTTGCAGTTTTACTGGGTAATCATTTTAAAAGCAGGAACAAATGCATACTACAATAAGCACAGACAGTATTGCTACTTCTTGTCACTTTATCTTTTTTAACATGACATTGGAAATAGGCAAGATGAGTTGCTCCAGACAGTTTTCTCTCTCTTTCCTAGATCAATAGATCTTACTTTAATATAGTAAAAGATGGACAAAACTATTCAAAGTTAGTGAAAGCATTCTTTTAAAACTGCTATGTTCGGCAAAAACAATTCACAGTCCAGCACTTGGTATATACATCATTTACCCTCAGTTCTCCCTCAGCTTCAGCCTCCTCACAAGGCCTTTAGGCTTTACCAGAGTGCAGGTAGCTCATGGATTAAAAAAATCTCCATCATAAAAAATGGAATGAAGGCTGCTGCTCAGTGGGGGATTTAGCAAGAGGGATCTGGGAGATATAATTGGGGTAGGGGAGCCTCAAGAGTAAGGAGCAAAAAAACCCACAAAAACTAGGATGTGTGGAGAGGCAGGAAGGACTTTGGGTAAAATGGGACAGTTTTAACTTCTACATGTCTGTAAGATTCAGTTCAGCTGTCTCTGCTCGTGTTTATGGTTTCTGCTGAAGCAGGGGAAGGAGACAAATTCAGGAAGGTGTTCTCACTGTAAAATGGGATCACAGCCATAACCTAACTCCCTTGGGTTCTTACCAAAATCCTATCCTGCAATTACACATTTTAAAATATTTCCGTAAAAGAATAGGAGAGTATAACACAATATTCCATTCGGGTGTTACCGAACGGAACGGTGTCATTTTCTTTCAATTTTTTCCAGTTCGGCCCCTATTTCCACTTCTGTTTAACTCTAAGGAGATCAGGTCCTCACGCATGTAGTATTATAAAATAATTAAAAATATTTTCTTTATGAAGTGTTATCTGGATTTGATTTCTGGACTGAAATCAGTGGAAGCTTGCTATGGCAATGTTGGGGTACTTAAGTCAACATTTTGGCCTGCTAGAGCTTAAAACATGTTCTCTGTCAAAATGTCCAGGATGTTTAATGAAGCTACATCTTCCTAATCAGTAGTAAGCTGTTTACACACTCTATATCTGTGTCTTTATGCTTCAGCAAACCTGAAGAAAAGAAAATACTGCATTTCCTGCCCATAGAACATTGTTTTATTCTGTGCCGGTACTTATAATGAATATAAATTCATCTGTACACAGAGAAGGCAAATGATTTCTTGTTTACGTGACCAGTTAGCTGAATTAAACAAATATACTCTAGTCTCACTTAAACAATTAGACAGGCCACCCAACAAACTAGGCTTTCAGCAACTAATGTGCATAAACCTTTAGCAATAGGCTGTTTGTGATGATTAGAAGGAGCAGAGCTTGCCTCCCTCCTCAGTTACACCCACTTCTGCATGAGGGGCATAACAGAAAGTCAGGATCTCGTTCTGTTGCTTTGAGACATTCAGAGAGAGTTTCTTGTTTTCCACTGGATGTATTAGAGCAAGGGAGTACTGATAAAGTGATGAGCTTTCTGGGGGGGCAATCAGTGCTTTCCATACTCGTCTGGTAAAGGTGAGAAGGGTGTCTATACCTAGGATGACTGGGTGTGTCACAGGGGCCAAGGCTGCTTTTTCTTTTGTCCTGTGTCTTTTACTGGAGCGGTTGCTAAGCAGAGTGCTAATATCAGACACTTCCTTTTTCTTCTAAGACAGTTTTTAATTTTCACTCTCATAACTCTTTGTGACCAAAGCAACGCATGTCAGACATGAGTATGTTATTCCACTAAGCATTTAGCAGTGCACTGTGGTTGTTGAGAAGGCTGTCCCAGTTGTACTCAAAGGTGTTCTTCAAAAGATATTGCCCAGGTATTTGTCTCACCTTCTGGAGTTGTTATGATTGCTACTGCTCACACAGATTTTTTATCTCCAAGGATGGTCAGACATGTTCCAGTATTCAGCTTATCCAACCTTACAGTCTCTCTCTTCCTCCCTCTCCACCCCAAGGAGTGGATGAAATTGTTTATAACATAACAGGTGCAGAAGAAATTCAGGTCACTCTGTTAGGGGGCTTACAAAACTTTGAAAGCTATCAGGTTTATTGTTTTTTTACAGATTGCTAGGAGAATCATGTCTGCAGATGAAAGTATCACAAAAAATACAAGGGTTTAAACAAACATGTTCATTGGTCACAAGAATGGTTGCTTCAAGTGGTTCACGTAGATTTAAAAAATGTAGTTCAAGGACTTTTTAGTTTCCCAGATAATACAGTGAAAAGAGGAAAAAGGAGCTAGCTCTCATCTACAGTTGTATGAGGGGAAAGAAACTCCAGAAGCAGGTTTTGAAGTATTTTAATATCAGAAACTTAGCAGCTGTTTTTGTTGTTAATGTTCACCAGGAATACACTAAGGGATCACAGTTTTTGGTATTGGCTGGCACTAAAACAAAGCACTTTCATTTCCAAGAGAGACTTTTCAGGGAAATGTTGAAGGCATTATTGATTTCTTTCCTGCATTTTTGTCTGGTTTTCTCAGTTTTAATGTGTATAAAAACCAGGAGCTTGTCTTGACATCTCAGCATCAATGACCATGGCAATTAATTCAGGATAGATCTTTAGAGATGTCAGATACCAATCATTGGAAAGTTACTGGAAGTCATTGGAAGTTAACTGCAACAGCCAAGGACAAGTATTCTTCTCTCATTTTGATCTTGTATCAATGGATTGATCACTAAAAGTACCTCTTGTAACAGTAAATCAAATAATTCTGAGGATGGATATAATATCTCAAATTTTACCTTTTTTTCTTGATTTCTTGTATAGAAGTAGGGGCAAAACTTGAGATGTTGATTATACTGGTTTAATCTAATATTTCAAATGCCAGATAAAATGTGACTATCATATATCCTATAAATACCATAACTGCAGACTGAAAGTAGATCATGAGGGTGGCAAAGGTAACCATACAGAATTTAGGTGGTGGTAATATTAAGGCTCTCAATGAAAGCCTAATTCATCAGCTTTCTGTGTTCAAATTAACACTCTAGTAGTGTTAAGAACTTGCACCTCCTCACAAGTATGATAAACCAGATCGTTGGGCCCCAGGTTTAGAGCCGGGGTTGGGTTTGTGCCCGGGCATTGTGCCTCAGATCTGTGAAGTCATTGCTTGCCGTGTCAACTGGCAAAATGAAATAATTGGATTGGTCGGAGAAGAGGCTATTGTGGTGTGGAAGTAATGTAACGTAATGACAGGCTGCAATTAACGTCAACGAAGTTGGTATTAACTTAAGCAGAGGATCCGGCACACCCTTTCCCCTAGCTCTGTAGGGGTTTAGTTGCTCTCCTCAGCTTGTCCTCTCAAGCTTTTCTCACCTGTCTCTGATAGCCTCAGTCATTCTTTCCTTCCATCAGTCCACAGGTTACTCCCCACGGTTTTACTTTCCAACCCTACCCAGGGATTCACTCTCCACCCTCTCTTTCAATGTCCTGTTAACTTCTCCATGATAAATATGTGCACTGCCATTGTGGAAGAAAATGGGGGATGCTCTCTGGCGGTGGGCTCCTTTCCCTGCTTCTTAGAATAGACGATACAGTCTGTTTTTATTTAGTGTAACATGTCACACCACTTGAGAAATCTCACAGAGGTTTCTCCAGGGAAAACAAGGCTGAAAATCATGTGGAAAGAGAGATAAACTCTAGCAATGAATGGCAGACGAGCTCTGTGTTATATATTGTTATCACTTTTTAGTTTGTTACAGCAATTTTAGAACTGGTTATGCAAGGTACTGTGGAATGTGGAGAAAATTTTCTATGGAGATTAGATTGTCCAAATGGGAAAAAAAAGTGGGAGCTAAGAGCAGTAAAGATTAGAAGTAATGAAGTAACTTGCCTCATTTGTCAGCCATATCAGTCATTGTTCCTTAATTACAGAGTGACACCTTAAGTGTGTGGTTGTGTTAATGATCGTCTAGTTCCACCCCCATGCTGTGGGACACCTTCTACTGGGCCAGGTTGCTCAAAGCCTCATGCAGCCTGGTTTTGAACACTGACAGGGATGGCACATCTGCAGATTGTCTCAGCAACCTGTTCCAGTGTTTCACCACCCTCACAGCAAAGAATGTCTCTAATCTAAACCTGTCCTCTCTCAGTTTGAAGCCATTCCCCCTTGTCCTACCTCTTTCTGCCCTAGTAAAAGTCCCTCTCCAGCTTTCTTGTAGGCCTTCAGTCTTAGGGACTGAAAGGCTTCTCGAAGGTGTCTCCAGAGCCCCTTCTCTTTCCCAGGCTTAACAACCCCAGCTCTCTAAGCATAATTTTTCCATTCTATATGCTGCATGAAGGCTGGTCGATTTTTCACCTTCAGTATTTGCTTCGTTCTCACAGTGTTAGGATGATGTTTATAGCTCTCATTTGGTTTGTCTGGCTGGATTTCAGGGTCTTTTCTCCTCTTCTGCATAGTGCTGAACATATCCTTCTGGACAAATATCATCACCGAAGCTTTGTTATCTGTTTGGCATTTTGTTACCTGTTTGTCACTACTGTGGGTTTGCCTTGCCTGTGCATCTTTTCTGTATTTCATAAATCACTTATTCTGTTGTATACTAATAAAATATATGAGCCAAACCTTTTGAATCCTTGGTGGGAGACTTAAATACAGTTAATTTATTTTTCTTTTGTTCTTCTTCTCTACAAGCTTGGCATAATTATTTCTTTTGTCCCAGTAATTGCATGTAGCCCCTCATTTTAATGACTTTTTATTTTCCCAAACCGGTCTTGAGTTTTTATTTGCATTTCTTTGCCTACTTCAGAATCTGCTGTTGAATAGATTTTGGTGTATTTTTCCTTGTGAGGCTTTCTCAGTGACACTTGATGAGACACTTTTGCACATGTTCTTTGTAAAACTGTTCATATTTGAGCGTGCTCATTAGAGCTGCACATATCCTCAAAGATTGACAGACTAAGATTATGCCCATAATGGCAGGTAACTTTGAGTTCAGTCTGAAGATTGCATGGGAGATTCAGGCTTTAAATTTAATTCTTATCTGCAGTGCTGACTGAGTTTAGAGGTTCAGCTGAACTTCTGTCTAAAGAGCCAAGCTTATCATTCTGTGTCTCCTTGTCAGTGGATGTCCTGGCTCCAAAATTTCATCACCCTTTTGTGCAAGATTATCCATCATGAGTTTAATTTTTTCCTATAGTTTTGAAAAAAAATCAGATGTGGTTTATGATTTATTGTTTCTCCAAATTCTTGGGTATACGAATGGAAAACCTACTTTTTACAGATGACATATTTGTGGCTTGAAATTTTTTGGAGGGAGCTTCTAGGTCTTCATGCAAGTCCTCATCTTGTAACACATCTAAGTGCTGCAGGACCAGCCTTTTACCCTTACTACTAATTTTGTTTCCATCTTTTTTTTCCTTACTCATTTAAATTTCAAAACTCCTCTTTAGTTTTTAAAAGTGACCATGAGATTGTTAAATGTGCTTCTGCCTGTACAGGAGCAGGGAATCAGTGTTCTGGTTTAATTCCTTTTCTTATATATAATCTTTCATCGAATGCTTCCTAAAAGAAGGGTTTGCAAATCCCTGGGCATTGTCACGTACCTAAGACATCACAAGAGCTGCTACATCCATAAAGAAGAGGGACTGCGAGCCTTGTGGCTGTGACTGCATTGCTCTGTTACAATGCTCTCCTTATTTTATCTGTCAAAACTCTGGTAATTACCAGACATTGAGAAGAGAGCCCAGCCTGATGCTGAGTACACCACCTGCTCTCTGACGGTGTTCTGCAGCCAGAAAGAAAAATAAGAGAGGCAAAGCAGGAATAGGGGTAAGCAAGCTTCTGCTTTCCACAGATCATGGCATCACCCTTTATTTTAAGACCAAGCAAGAATTACAGGACAGCAAACTGCTGCCTGCCATTGCTGGGGTAAATAAAGCAGTTGAAGTGATTTTCACACCACTTACAACTCATTTAAAGTACTTAGTAAACAAAGTCTGATTATTTCTGCCCGTGTCTGAGTCTGAATATGGATCAGACGCAATTCAAAGAAAGAATCTTGGTCGTTCTCTGACTGCACTGCTTAACTAATTTTAGTTGCAACAAGAGGTTTCAGAGCAATAGATCTGTACTGATTGCTGTTATTATTTTACTGCTGATGTGAGTTGCAATTTTGAGTATTGTTCTTTACAAACAGAAAGAACATGCAAAGCAACTCGCACTTGGTTTAAATTAATTGCTATTCTGCCTATGGTATTTAGGGGCCAGTCAAAGCAGAATGTTGATGGATCTCAGGCACTCAGTTTATTGTAGCTCAAATAACTATTTAAATCTGTTAACTCTATTCCTTTGAGCATCTAAATCATGAGTAATATCAAGGTAGCTTATTAAATTGCTTTGTAAATAGAAGCGCTTGAAATTTCTTATAATAATGAAAAAAGGAGGGTACAAATCTTTTAATTGCATTTTTCTTAGGATATCACATAGTCATACTACAAACTACCCATAGTTGCAATGAGATAGTGTAGCTCATTGCCTGTATAGAGCATAGTATTTAAATTCACATACCCAGTGCCTAGCACTAAGATGAAGTGATTTAAGCAACTTGTCATGCTCTCCAAACTCATCTCTTGAAGGGGTAGGGAAAGCAGTTGAACTGTTTCAAACCACTTGCAAGTCATTCAAATTACTTATGAAACAAAAACTGGTCATTTCTGTTTATGTCTGAGTCTGGACATGGATAGGACACAATTTACAGTAACAATCTCCATGTATAATGCAAGAAAGGTTAGGAAAAAGTATCAAAACAGATTTGCTCTAATTCAGAATCAAAGTAATGGTGTGATCAGTAGCAGGAATCACGAGGACCTTTGTCTCTTACAGAAATGGATATAGCTGTCTGCTGAGAGTCAGGAGTCCTTGGATTTACTATCAGCTTCATGATGTAGAATGCCAATGTGCAAAATTTCTCTGTGTGTCTGATTTCCCTCTCTACCCCTGGCTAAATATTTTTATTATAAATGTCTCAAAAAGAAACTAACAAACTTGACATTTACATCCTATTCTGACAGAAAATCAATGCTGGTTGCTCTTAGAGTAAAAAACCTAATTATTGAAAATTGCTAATTTTAAATGCAAACCCTTTCCCCCACATTTTGCTGTGCTGAGGGTAGGAATGGGGTCTTCAGCTTGCAATGACTTTGTTATATCTTGACACTAGGAGCAAATTAAAGTACCTTTCATGTTGTCCTAATCTGAGCAAAGTAACTAATGCCTGCTTGTTTCATTCATGGAAGATAAGTGTTTCATCTCTTGTGCTTCACCTCTTGGGACTCTTTTGTGTAATAAAACATATTGTTGGATTAAAATAAACCCACCTTAATTGGGAAGGGTAAGGTGGTCTCAACCACAGACCTTGCTGTATACACACCTGGACAATCCAGTGGGTTTTTTCCATTTTGTGCTACTTATCTCCTAACAAAATCCTGTACATATCAAGATCAAAGACAAGTAAGACTTTGGGAAAGAATTTCCAGTTTGACCAGTCATGAAAGAACTGAATGAGCTCATTCTGTACATAACAGACATTAGCTGTACCCAAAAAGACATCTGGCTCTAGAATTATTTACTAGGATATTTGTGGATCAAACCCATATGAAAGTTCTGAATGGAGCAAAACCTTTGGCATGTCATATTTTGAAACCAAGGAGAATTGAATAGAATGTCAAGAAACTCTCATGGTTGTTCTTTTGGGCGTACCTGCTAATTAGTCACTATTCTAGCTAATATTTGTTCATAAAGTGAAAGGAGCGTAAGCATATTTATGCATGTGATTTAGTGAGTTCTACACCAAAACTCAAATTATTTTCCTCAGATCATTTTTTATTCAAAGGCCCTTGAAAGTTAATGTGGGAAAGTTTTTCCCATGGGCTTACAGGCAGGAAGATTATCTGAATTGTTTTAACAAAGAATGCCTTGGGAGAAGAACTGTCTTTGGATATTTTTTTCTGTGGTCCAGAAATCCAGATAATGGAAATCATGACAAAATTCTATGCAAAATTATATTTTTCTTAAATTATGCTGATTTGCTAAAACTTAAGAATGTGCCCTTGTATTTTAGTGATTAACCTTCTAGCTCTCTTCTATCCTCTATTCTTCACAGATGGGTAAGAATGTAATATATATAGAACATTATTCAACTCCCACTGAAATCAGTGATGAGACTTCTATGGAAGCTCATATAAATTTTATTAATCCTTTAATAATGTATACTTTGATAATGATTGTATCCTTTCCCATGCTGGCTGACTAAGTGGGCAGAGTGCTTCCTATCCCAAGGCGATGTATAATGCAATGTATAATCACAGCAGCTGAACAACAGCATATCTACTGCTGTGAGTTACTGTCTTGAACCAGCATTTATACATCAGCTTGAACATAAGTGACTCCATTTTTTATTTGCTCCTGAATGTTTCTTATATCTTTACTTTATATCTCTGTCAGATGTGATTACATTTTCCATGCAAAGACCCTCTTTCCAATTGCTATGACTTTGTCAAAGTTTTAATGGTTTTTAATGTCTTAAGTTGACACTTTATAGACTTTTGATATACTTGCTCCAAGTGCTTCATGGAGGAGGAGGTGGAAATACTTCAATGAGAATGTAATAAGAGCATAAATTGCTTGATATCTTATTTAACAAATCAACATATTGCATCATCATGGAATTCGGTGGGATCTTGGTTATGTTTGAAAATCATGGCTGGTCAACTACACTTTAAAAACCATACAATCTTTTTTGAAATGCACCAGAAATCAAGTTGTTCATATGACTGCTGATGCCATCCTAGGGTGTTACATTTAGCTCAGAGAGATCCTGGTATTTCTATTGTGTGGTAAAGCATTTAATGGATGCCAAATCAAACTCTTAACCTTTCTGTAATTCAGCAGGAAAGTAAACTAGACACTGGGAAACAGAATCAAACCCTTCTGATAAACATGTTTGCTTTGCTAATAAGTTTGAAGGTTTTTTTTACCCCCAACACTAATGTAAGACAAGAACAGTAAGTTGATGTTGTTTTTAACCAGATGAGAACTTCTTCCACCCTGATCATTTAGTCTTAGCATGACCACAAGTACACGAGAGAAAATGCCCATCCAAACCAATACCCCATCTGTGGCAGTGGCCAACATAGTATGTCAAGGAAAGAGTTAAGCAACCACAAAGTGATAATTCTGACAAATACCCTTGAATGCCTCACAAACACGTGGCTCAGGGAAGATTCGAGTCCACTGTCTCTATGGATTTGTTGTTGTCGGTTTTGTTGTTGTTATTGTTTTGTGTGTTGTTACAAAGGGCATATGGATCATTGTTGCAGTCAGTATGGGGAAGAAGCAAACAAAATGGAACTTAGAAGACCTTTAACTTCCTTTATAAGTTCTTAAAGACTGACCAATTTCAGGCACTTCATGACTTTCTGTTGCAGCTCAGCTCTTGCACATGAGTTTTCTCTTCACTGCCCCTTTTTGTTTTGGCCTTTGCGGTTGCTATTATTGGATTATGAGTGTGTCAGCTTCCTCTGACAGAAACCAAGAGGAGGTGGAAAGTGCAGCACTGACTGGGAGAGAGGGGAGAAGAAGAAAGTGCGCCTTGGGGATCATATAGGGAGAACAGCTGGAATGAATGAGTGAGGTGACAGAGTGCAGAAAGGTGTCAGAGGGAAGTGGGTACATCTGGATGAGTGAGGATGCTGAGATTGTGTGTGAGATAGCAAATGAAAAAGTGAAGGAGATATATCACTCTTTGTACCTCCAGATCCTGGAGACAAAGTGAATCACACACAATTAAAGATACTGCCTGGCCTTTGTGACTAAAAGAGTTAAACCATTTGGTATAAAGAATTCCTTTCTGTGCTCTTCTGGGCAAGCCATGAAAAGGACGTCATGCTTCTGAATTTTATTTGTCTTGGAGGTGGTGCACGGACATCCTTGTATCTCAGAGTCTCCTTTAGATGACATTGCTTGCTGGAGTTCAAGAAAAGTTCCTGTCACTAGTCAGCTTTGATCCCTCTCCCGTTTGATGACTACTGTCCATTCTGTGAAAACTCTAACTACTGTCTGAAAACTAGCAGAGCAGGGAGCACACTACAGAAATAATTAGGAAAATCCTGGTTTTAAGCAGTTATCTGTTTCCTTTGAGCTGCAGAAACAGCATAGGTAACCTTAGATGCTTATTACAGTTCTCTCTCTCCTCTCTTCCGTGTCTTTATGTTACCTTTTATCTCTAAGAATTCTCACGTTTCTTGTTTGTACAGCACAGCAGAGAGTAATTCTATGCTCTTCTTCTACAAGCACCACCATGGCTTAATAAATATCTGAATAAATAAAAATAGGACAATGCAGAGAGGGGTAAACAAAATTAAACTCTAATCTTGTTTGGCAAAGCATGTATGTGCATATTTCAAAGAACTGATTCAAAGCATAGGATATTATGGTGCCTAGCACAGGAAAATCCTGGGCCATGTGAGTGGAGTTCTTAGCTGTTAGGGTGAAACTAATGCCAAAGCATGCACTTAGTTTATTCTGAAGAGCCTATGTTCTTAAACTACCTTTCTGAACTAGTGTGTGGAATGGAATTGGGTTTTAAGTGGAATCTGACTTTACAGACATCAGTAATCCCCGTTGTTCCAACACAGCTATTCATGAGTTTAGAGTTTCACAAATTCTCAAGAATGTTGCTGAGTTGACAGCTAAGAACCAGTACCCCACAGCCATGAAATGGAAATGTTCTTAATGAAATGCAACCAGAAAACTATAAAAAATACAACAGACAAGAGAGGGTGAAAAAAAAGAAATAAAAGAGGGAGAGACAGACTAGGATTGCCATTTCCTTGTTACTCATTCCTTCCTCTAAAGGAATGTTACTCATGCTGCTGCATGATTTTTGCAGAAATACTTCAACTAAAACTCCCAGTCCTTGTTCTATTTCTATAGCATTCACATGGCTTCCAAACAAGACTGTCTTGATTACTTACATTGATCTTTTCATCAGAGAGCACATTTTTGACAAGGATTTACTTTACCAACAATTATTTTACAAGGCTCTGATCTGTCAGCATGTGCATTGTGTTGGGGTAGAGTCAAGACCATGCCTCAAGGACATTTTTAGGCACCAGGCTGAAGGTAATACACCTCATCCACAATGCCAGTCTCTGTCTGACTGTTTGCTCTGTATAGATTCAGTTTGTGTGACGCTGTTAAATATCTAAGCCTCTGTCAAAATGAATAGGAGATTTATTATCAGAGATAAAATGACAACTACTTTCAACCTTTGCAGAACTCAAGGGCAAAGCAGTTTTTCCAGTTAGAAGAATTTTGTCCACTACCAGCAGCTAACGACATTACATGCTTGGATAGAAGTGGAGGACCTTGAAAAATCCTACCATGAAACCTGATTCAGTAAAACAAGCAACCATCACAGCCCCAAACACACCAATGTTAATAGCAGAGGGACCAATCTTTTCTGCTGGGAACAGTCCCTCAAGATCCAGGCCCCTTGCTGTTTACAGGTAAAATGCTGACTGGCTTGTTTAGAATTTGACATGGTTTGTTGGCATATGTGTCCTAGATGCAGTGCAGTGAAATGTAAATTAAAATGTACTAAAGGAAGTACTCTAAAGGAAAGGTACACTAAAGGAAATAAAAAACTACAGTTGCACCAGTACAGTGAGTGGAAGTGAGTCCTCTAAGCCCCTTGTACAATTAGCAACACATATATATATGTCACAGTAGTACTACTGATTGTTTAGAGTGTTTATAGTGGAACAGAAGTCCAGGGAGAAAGCCAGACCTTGAACATATTTCTAAAATAATGCAGGATTTTTCTTCGAGTGTCAATGATGCTAATGTTTTCCTGGAGCTGACTGTGGGCCAAATTCTGTCCTGGCTGTGCAAATCCAGTCTTCTGGCTTCAGCTGAACGGCCTAGGAGAGTAGGATTTGGCTGGATTACACCACTTATGTAGATGTACCTAAGAAATAACTCTCTAAGCCGACTGGAGCTCTGCTGTGCCAAAAAGCTTGCTTAATTTTTCTAATTATGCCATCTGAGCCAATAAAATGTTGCCTCTTCCTATAAACCCTTATACTACATCTGACTTTGATTTGAAGAGGGAGGGCTGGATGGACTTTTGAGCTGTAAGGGTACAAGTAGCTCCACTGATAATAAGAGGAAAATACTTGTTTGAAACAACAAAGAGCAATAGACAACAAATCTGCACTTTCCCTGTAGATCCCTTCCCTTTTGGGACCCTTGGGCACTAACTGCAGAAAGTACTCTCATATTTATACAGTTTATGCACATAACAATGCAGATTGCCTAACACAGCTGAAGTACCTGAGTCACATCCTAAATGACACACAACCATTTGGGGAGAAAGGAACGAAATAACTTCTTGCCTTAAGCAAAACCCTGTTTGCTATTGCATTGTATAGAAGTTTAAGGTTGACAAGATAAACCAATGATCTTCTATGCAACTGCTGATCAGGTAATAAATCAAATGCACAGCTGTGATTCTGAAAGCAGCTCATTGTATTTCCTGGAGATTAATAACAAAGTTTCTTCAGAAAAGTGAAAACCTATGAATTTAATTTAAAATATAAACACACGCTCTAATAAAAAAGAATGTTTAAAAATAGGTATTTCAAAACTTTAAAAAGTTGTATGTCACTAATCAGAATTAAAGTCAATAGCCTGTATCATGTAACAGAAGAAAGACAATATAATCATAAGTACAAATATGCGTTAAGATACATGATACAATGGATATTAAGAATGAAACAAAGAATAAATAACAAGACAGACATAGCCTCAAGGAATACAAGCAGGGAGAGAATTATTCTTTCACTAAGGTGGAAAACAGGCTGTCTTTTGTGTATGTTCTGTTGTTTCCTTGCAAGCAACATGTTTGATCTTGACAGTCATTACTTTTGCAGTCAGGATACACGAGTTCATTAGTATGACACATCAGATTCTCAGCAGTGCCAGAACACAGTTTGGCATACTTAATGGAGAGGAATACGTACAGCTTTGAGCCCGTCCTGTATTGTCCTGACCCAGCCCATCATCTAAACTAACACAATCCTCAGGTTTGCCTGAAGATCCTGTGAACAGAGTAGGGATGTGCTCCCAGCAGAAATCAGAACATCTGGTGAGACACAAGTGGCTGTAAAATGCAGTACCTATGCAACCAGGCAACCAGGGTCCACCAGCAAAACTTGCTGATAAAAACAAAGGGGCTGGAAAAAGGACAAACTTTCAAAAGCCAGCTGGATACATTTTTCTCTTTCTTCTCTTTTAACCTTTGAAGAAGATAAACCTGTACCAAATCCCAGTGATATTAGAAACTCGACTTTATGGAGATTGGTGGAGCAGTTCGCTTTGTTCACCTGTGTATAAATACTGTGTGTATACCACCTGTATAAATACTGGAGTATGCTTTGCCACAGGGAATATAGGATGGAACAAGGGCATTGTCATGCCCTGTCTGCAGGGGCTGAGAGGGGCTGACCCTGGGGCTACAGGGGAATCCCTCCTGGGGCCTCGGGGCTGTTGGGGACCAGTTTACCAGCAGCACTTTTCAACATTTTACATGTAATCTTGGGCAGGAGTCAACAGGTTACCTCACTGAGGCGGATTAACTTGTGCTCTGCTGAGTTATTTTGAGGTGGAAAACTTGTAATTTCATTTGCAGTGCCTGTTTGCAGTAGGGGATGGGCTTGTTCTGATCCAAACTCCTGCCTAAAAAAAAAAAAAAAGGAACTATTAAAAGAAAGGGAAAAACAAAGTCCCAGCCCTTTCAGGCACAATGTTTGTGGCTGTCCCAGCAGCAGAAATGCAGCAGAATTGCCAAGTCCTCTCAGAACAGGTTTCCCAAAGAGGCAGGAGTACCCCGCTGCAGGTACATCCCTTGCTGCCTTTCCCCTGGAGAAGTGGGGATGGTGGTGAATCGCCACCCCTGGAGCAGTAGGTGCCCTGTGCGTGTGGCACAGGGTGGGGACAGTCCCCCCCTCTGCACAGGGGGTGCACAGACAGAAATCCCCCTTGGCCGCTCCCTTCTCTGGGAGTCAGACAACACCTCGTGTTGGGTGGGCATTATCCTTAGGGGCTCTAGCAGGAGCAAGGCTTTTCCTGCTGCTGGTGCCACATCCAGCAGGGCCCCTGTGGGGTTTATAGGCTGTACCTGAAGGGCCCCTGGTGAAGGGGGTCCTGCTCCTTGTGTATTTCTCAATATTGCCCTGGGAAGGACACAACCTCCTTCTTCCTGGCCTCTCACAGCTCCTGTGCAGTCAACTTTTTGCAGTCTCTTCAATAAATTGTGACAGCCATAGGGGTGTTTTGAGTGGGAAAAGCTCTCAGAAGAGTGGTTGTTCTCTTTCTCAGAAGAGTGGTTGTTCTCTTTCTTCCCTCCCAAAAAAGCTCGTATAGCATGGATGAACTGGTTGTGGCACATTCAGATAAATTTGTTTCATTCTGTTCTGTTTACTCTGAGTCCTTGCAAAAGGAGCTTTCAAAGAGCTCTGTGGGGCAGAATGTGGTTAGATTCTTTATTATTTAATGGTATTTGTGACTGAATTGTGTATGAGAAATTATTTGTAATGTATTGCATTAAATATATAATTAATAAGCTTTGATATAAGCTTTTAAAAACAATAGTTGCCAGGATTGAAGCAATTTGCTACTGGGTGACTTTATTATGGGCGTATTATTTCTGAGTCCTTGGCTTGGCCACATCAACAGATCAGATGAATCTCAATTGGCTTAAAGTGAATTGACAATTAAAAGAAATAAACCCATCTTTAGAAAAATGGCTCCCTATTTATCTTCACTATCATAAATGCAAGAAAGATTGTGATTCTCATGCTGTGCTTTGTGCATAATTTCCAGCATATGAAGGCCTGGTGATCTTGTTACATGTGCTGGAAAAATCATGTAATAACACCAGCATGACCTTACCAGAATGAGTGAACCAAGGCAGGGTAAATTCTCTGGGTCTCTGAAACTTTTAACCCTTGTATGTTCTTCAAATGTGCTTCCTTAATTGGTTGAGGTGTCCTTACTGAGAGGTCTGGGATGTTCAGTGATTTTTTCAGTTGGGTGGATTAACTATAAAAAAGTGTCTCTAAGCCATTTTTGTAGTTTTCTGAAAGTCTCAGAGATTAGTCACAGTGCACAACTGTATTCTCCTGGGAGGTAAATTGAGATGCTGCTAGTATCAGGTCCACTGTAGTTGCATCAGTGTAATGCTGACAAGTTTTTCCGTGTGTCTTGGAGTGCAGGCTGGCTTTGATGACCTTGTGGCTCAGGATCACTATTTGATGTGAAATTCTGCTTCAGGAGAGCTGCTTTGGTACTGCAAAGTGCTTCTTTGGTACTGAGGCAGAAGAGCTCATGAGCTTTATGAAGTTTGCAGGAATTGAATGGACTGTTCTTTGCCCTTTTCCTGCAGTGTACTCTGAGCCTGGAGAGCTAAGAAGGGGCAGAGGAGAGTAGATCACATAATCTTTTAATCAGCTGAAGTCTGCCTTGTGCCAAATAAGTGACTGATGGTTTAAATCTATTTTATAATGCAGTTGTGTCACAGGAGAACATAGCCCATACTAGTTACTGTGAAAAAAACCCAACTCTAGCCCAGCCAAAACCAGCACATAGAGACTAACACACTTTATTTTATTTTATTTTATATTTTATTTTATTTTATTTTATTTTATAAAAGCCCAGATAATATTAGAAATCTAAAAATTATTTAGGTTGAAAATTTACTTATGATGGAATCTCAGCTGGGATTGAAATACTGTTTATTGAAATACTGCTCAGTAAAATCCTTTATAGTGTTACTGAGGGATGGAAAACATTGTTACCATAGCTTCCTTGCTAAATGCAAAGGTTAGGTCAAGTCTACTGTGACAACTTCTTTATTATGAATGGTGTAAAATTACTCCTTGCCATGAGGTATGTGATTCAGTAGTGTTTTGCATTATCTTCAGTCGACCAAACTTAGTGCAATTACAATGCTCATTTCCTGTAAAATAGCAGATATCTGAATAATGGACCTTAATTACCATTAGAATGAGGTCATAAAGCAAAAAAGCATTGATAGTAGAGCAAATGATAAAACTACATCAGGTAGAATAATCTCATTCTCCTGAATACAGAGCAACCAGTAATTAATGTGAATTAGAAATTTAGTTCTGTTGTGGCAGGAGATCATTCTGTGATGGTGTTTATTATGTCTTTTCCACAGATTCTCATGGTATGGCTGTGTTGCACTTGGCACCCATGTGCTTCAGAAGCTGTGACATTGAGTAACGAGAGAAAGCTCAGTTTTGGCCCCACACCTCTCCAGAGATCAGTTAAACTGAAGTGGGATTTTATTTGTATACATGGTTGTAACATCAGCAGAGGAGTTAGAGGTAGACACAATAAGTTTCTGTCTATTTAACAAAACCCAAAACAAATAATTTTAATAGTGCAGACATTTGCTGGGTACTCATAAATAGGAGTTATAATGCATGCCAAAAGAAATCTGAGACTCAAGAAGGAAGATAATTTTTGAAACAGTAAGGAGCAAAGGAAAATTTGACAATCATGACCACTGCATCATCTGCAAAAATTTACTTCCTGGGCACTTATAATTGTTTTATTATTACATTAATAACGTCTTAATAGATCCAGTCTTCTTTTCTGTTATAAAACTGTCTTAATCTGGCTTGTTGCAAGAGAGTGGCTTTTTTTTTGCAATGGTTAGAACAAAACCTAGTGAAGAGGTAGAACGCTTCCTTCTTTGAGTTGGGGTTTGAGTTTTTATTATTATAAAGTGTGGTTTCCATTCTTGAGATCTCTGTTATCAGCCCAGATCCTGAGTTATGTCACAAACAACCCTAAGTATTTCCATAGCTGTTTTCAGAACATGATGTGGTTTAAGAGGCAAATGAATTACTTGAAATGAATTTCTAGCTGGAATCTGAATAGACATATAATTTCAAGTTCTGGTTTATATGTTGGTGATAATTACAAAGCATAATTGAAAAGGGATTTTTAGTGATTTGTTATTTACCCTGTGGAGTTTTAATATGCTGCGTGAAGAAGGAATAAAAATAAGCTGGTCATGCAATAATTGAGGCACATAACAAGAGACCTGGGTGGGGAGCAAAGGTATGACTGCCCATTAATTCAATATTGAAATTAAACACTAAACCTTTGAATGCTGGTGGGTTTCTTCAGCTGGAATAACTTCTAAGAGAATGATTTGTCTGCTGCAGCTTATTTGTGTTCCAAAGATGATCAGATAAGGAAAAAAATATAATAAGTGATGTATAAACAAATCTTGTTATGCTATGTGGAATGGATGCTTGTAGATTCAAGAGTAAGTTAAGGGCAAAGTTCATCATCAGGATCTGAAGATAAGGAATTGTTGTGTGGCTTACTTTGAAGTGCCTAGAAAGAAACCCTTTTGGCAGCAAACCTGTTCATCCAGGCCTGAAACTGTGAGCCCAGAGCCCTCTGGTGTCACCTTTGGTGTAACATACATTAACCATCTACACCAGCACAGTTCAGGGTGACCTACAGGTATTCTGACCTGTGTCATGAAAGACCTGCCAAGTCAATCACTTTCTCCCACCTAATCATTTATTGACTCATTTATCTGCAGTTTAAAAATATGGTAATTTATTTTTGACAAGGATAAGTGGTTTCTTTTACCCTAGTTTTTAGGAAGGTTTACTTTGGCGCTATTACCCAGTCTGTGTCAGCGACAACTCGGAGCAAAGATAGGCCCTGTGTAAAGGAAAATTAGGAAGACTGTAAGGCTGCTCTACTACATCCATTGCAGTGCTCTGGTTTTCATTTACTCCATGTCTTGTTTCAAGAACTTTCATTTTGTCTTTAATGCCTAAAGCATGTTGTCCCCTGTCCTCCTTTTGAATTGAGGGTTCCCATTTCCTTTTTCTTAGCCCTGGGACTGCATCTGTGATGGAGATCCTTCTTTCTCCAAGGCAGGGTCTCCAGTACTTCCTCAGCCACACATTTGGTGTGTTTCAGTGATTTGCATGGTGTGTGTGTCCCTAGCTTCCAGTCTTCCCATGCCAGGACTAAAGCCTGTCAGTTCCTTTGCTTCTATTTCTGTGGGTTTTTGTTTTTTTTCTTCTTATGCCACTAAACTTTAGGCTGGTTTTGTCCCCTGCTATCCCTGTCATTGTCACCTCTCAGTCTTCCCCTGTGCCACATGTCTCCCCTTCTCTTCTTCCTCCTTGTATTAGTTTTTGCTCTTTCATGTATGAAGTGGCTGGTGGTACAGACTTATTACACACAGAGATCTCCAGGAAAGAGGTGTCTCCTGAGATAAAGGCTTTGGATAAACAACTAATGATCTTGAAGCAACATGCAGGATATCTGCTATCTCAGTAGGTTAACTGTGGGCAAGGAGCTGTTATGAACCAACAAAGTGCATAATAATTGATTTTGTATTATAGACAATCCCTTTTCCCTTCTGCAGAATGAACAGGAGAATAATAATTTCCTAGCCTTCCTTGTAAGGCCAGAAAATCTGTTACACACCAAACTGGTCGTAAATTCAGTCGTAGTTCTGCATTGGGAAGGTTGGTGGGTTAGGTGGGAAAGAGCGAACAGAGCATAGTGCCACCTGGGGGCCTCACTGGGAAGCAAAAGAGCCCAAGGCCTGGGAAAAAACAGACCATAAAGTAACAATTTGTCAACAGGAAACTGGGAGGGAGTGGGGATTTTTGCCAGCAGGACGTATGGCATTGCTAGGGATTCCTACAGAAAACTCAGTGCTCTCCTCTGAGGGGGGAAATAGAGGGGTGGTTATTGTTCCGTGAAAGTAAAACAGGTGTGAAAGCAGCCTAAGCTGCTGCAGAGCACCAACAGAAAGAATATTTTGTTATCCTGTTACTTCCTCAATTGAGTCATCCAAACTGCTGGGTAGGAGAAAGGTTTAGTTTCTCAAGGCTTAGTAAAAAACCTTTAGCTTTTTACTATTCCTCTTAACAATCCTAGAGCAGTTATTCGTAAGATGTGTAAAACGTTGCTTGGCATTATCCAAGGTACAGTCAGATCTGTGGGGGCTGGTTCAAAGTAACTAAAGCTGCAAGGTAACCTGTCAAAACTCATGGATTTACAACAGTGCAGTTTCAGAGATTTACAGATGTTGCAGTGGGCTCTGAAAGTGTGAGACTGACTGGTTTGAAATACTTTGGGTAGTTTATATAGTCAGGTAAAGGACTTTTCAGAGCTACAAAATATGTACAGACTCAGAGATATGCTTGCTTTCTGAAAGTGCACTAATTGGTAGCATCTGAAGGAATGCACTTGGAGCACTTTCAGTGTTTGCTTTTGAGTGCCTTTCATTCAAAGCAGTATCAGAGCTCTGTAGGGGGTTAGGTACCACAGCCTACATTGACTTTTGACCTGGAACAGTGTTTTATGGAGGCAACAACTCTCAAGCAAGGGATTCACTGAAAACTCAAAGCAGATGTGCTGTAAAATGCTCAAAATTTATTAATCATAATTTCTTTTTGTTTCATAAGGAACAAAAATAAAATAATATTCAAAAACAAAATAAAAGAAAATATACCATACCCAGACAACATGACTGAGACTAAGAAATGGGATAACATTAATTCTGAAAGAAATGACCCAATAAATCAGTTTTCCAAACAAAAAAAATAAAATAAATAGCAATGGTTCAACTTCTTAAAGCTTCCTAGGAAAGAATTTACAATTATTATTATTATTATACTTATACTTTCATTTAAAAAAATCCTTCATATGCCTCTGTTGGCAAATATATATATATATATATATTTCTTCTGTAAACAATTAACCACATAACAAAAGAAGATAAAAAATCCGTATTTTCATACAGCTACTATGCTGATGGTGTTATGTAAACAAAAAGTAGTGTGCAGCAGCTTCTCGTAATAGGATTTTTTTCTTTTCCTCACAAAAACATATAGAGAAATATGTCCATCATAAATTGTTCAAAATATTGAAGTTTATAGTTTTGAAAAGATATGGCTTTCTGCACTCTAAGTTTTCCTCAACACAAAGAGAAACATATAGAAGAGAGGGCTACAGTTTTCCTTGTGTTTTGTTTGTTTTCTGGATTTGTATTTTGATTTTTCTTGGTGAACTGGAATGAAAATGTTATTAAAAGTTCATCACTTCTCAGAAGACAAATGAACAGAAAATGTCAAGTTGACCTTATGCTGTACCTCTCAATGTGTAAAAGAAAAGACATAAAAAACAAAGGGAGATATATCAATAATGAAAACTGAAATTCTGTAGACAGACATACTGGGGTCTTATGCAGAACGTATCATCTGTTCATCCAAAATTTTAGCTGCTCTTGACACTTTTGTATTTTTTGAAGTTTTTTTTTGTTGTTGTTGTTTTTGGGTTTTTTTTAAAGTTTAGTCTTATGCTTAGCCCTTGTTTGAGGACTTCTTTCTAGTTCTAATTTTTGACATTCGATTGTTCCTGAGAGGTCTTTATCTGCTGTGCCTCCTGTTGGGTGTTGTCTTGGGTAATGCACTCAGCACCCACACAGCTGCATTTCTCCACGTAGGTGTAGGAGTGATCAAGGGAGGTTCCGTCACTGCACATCAGAGTCACCCTTCTTTTGCTGGTCTTGATTTCCTGACAGCACGAGCATTTGTGCACCATTGTGTTTGTCGCCTGAGAATATCTGATTGAAAAACCAATGATAGAGAGAGATTCAGAATTTTTGTGAGAAATGTCACTGCCCCTTCCACACATTACAAAATATAACAAGAAATTGTGTGCTTGCATGGGGGACTAATGCTCAATATTACCATTCTTACACTATTGTGGTGAAATATAGATAAATTGCTCCTCACTATAAAAATTGATGACTCTAACTCTTCATTAAGGCACAGAAAAAGTAAAGGAATTAATCCAGATCACATAGTGAGCCAGTCCAGTGAGACAATAATGAGAAACAAATAACCTCACTTTTAAATGGGCAAAGTAAAAATTCATGTCTATTCACTCTGACATTGAACAGGCTGTTAAACACTGAATCTTGAGGTAATCAAGCTAGTACAACATCATGTTAATTAGCACAATGGAAACAGTTGATGACTGGGTGGATGTTGGATACATCAGAAAAACACCTGTGATTTGCTTGATGTAAGTGGTGTAAAGAGGAGAAGACAAGGGACCACAATTACCTTTTATGCCACTTACCGTGAGTAAGCATCACAGCTGCCTTCACAGTATGTTATCTCAACAGGTGCAGGAGATACACAGCCATTGTAGTTGATGACAGTAGTCATATTGTGCTTCAAACAAACTGAGGTCATCACAAAGCAAAGAAAAATTGGTTAAAATATATGTGCATATAAATAGGTAGCTGTTTCTGATAGTTTGTAACCAAAAACTAAGGTGGATGGAGCTGAAATAGGAGATTAAGTCACGGTGCATTTTCTCTTAATTGCTAAGGGCCAAATGAAGACTCTTGCTGTTTGTGTTATCAGTGGATGAAACTTCCCCTTTTTCTTAGGCAACTTGGTGCAGGATGCAGCAATAAAGAGCAGTACTGTGACAACTGCTCAATGCACACCCATCTCATAGAACTAGCTTCACTTTCCTCCTTAAAGGGAATGTATCTATGGAAATTGCAGAATAGTCATAGTCCTACCCTCTCACAAAAAAACCAACATTTAACAGGGGGTGGGAATTTAAGGGGATGGGAAAGTTCACCATCTGTTTCCCAGGGATCTAAAATGCATACTGCAAATGCTCTGTTCCTTTCTTTTCCAGCTGTTTCCTTTCTCACCCCAGTGAAGCAGTGAACCCAAACTTGGTCAGTTCACCTCTTCTGTCTATGCACCCATCATGCAAAATGGGCTAATATACCTAATAAGGCACATATAATCAATACTTTTAACAAAATTATCATTACTCACATTTCGGTATTCTTCGACACACTAAACAGCAGCCATCGTCAGATAACCTGACATCATCCTTAAGTGGGAAAACATAAAAAGATAACTCAGGTTTCATATCTGCATACTAAAGCAGATTTTCCCTGCTTCCTAATTTTCTCTGGCACTGGAGACTGTATTTTTTTGTGTAGACATGGAATCTAAGTTCAAGCAAGGCTAAATATTAAGGGCACATAACTAATATTAATAAGAGTTATTTAAAAGTTGAAATGGAGGAAAACCCTCAGTTCAGTAGTATAATTTCAGCAAGCAGTAAAGCTTGTAGCACATGTAAGTCAAAATATTGTGACCAAAGTCAGTACAGGTGAAGGATTATATCAGACAGGGTAACACAATGAATGAAATAACTGACTTGCCAGAGGCTGATTTTTGCTTCTAGGTCACTTGACACTTTCAGGAATCCAAAATATTATGCTGTATCCTTTTCTCTAGTGTCTGATCTTCAGTGAGGATTGATATATCACTCATTTTAATTTTGAGTTGCTTTTCTGAGATAAAATTTGATTGGTACCAAGTTCAGAGAAGATAAAAGGACAGCTACTTCCTGCCTGATGCTTCTGCTAGTTATTTTCCTTGGACACCATGATCCTTCTGTCACTGGTATTAGGTACCACAACCTTTCCAAATATGAGAGAACTGGTAGAACAGTACTTACCTCATCACACTCATCAGGGTTAAAGGCAGGACAGCTTGCCTCTTTGACAACTTGAATGAACTGGTCAGCATGTTTTTCACATGTGTAAACAGTACAGTTATCACCAGGTGGGTTCCAGTATTCTCCTTCCTGAAAGGTGACAAAATTAAAGCAAATTAAAATCTTCTCATATAAAAATGAAACAAGACCACCCCAAAGTCTTATTGTGGCTGTGTACAGTAGCTTGATTATTCTGAACAATTTTGTTGAATTTCAGCTGATAGTTATTTGCCATATTATCATATTGCCATTAAGTGTTTCTCATTAACCAAGTGAAGAGGCTCTATAATCTGGAGATAGATGTGCTTTTTGTGGGAATAGGGTAACTATGTGGACTCATTTGGAAAGAATAGTTTGTGTTTCAATGGTTTTGCCATTAGAATTTATGGATGTGTCAAAATGCCTCCACAGATAAAATTATCCTTTGAGCAAAATGGGTGCAACAGTTTCAGAACCGGAGGCAAAAGAAAGCCCATTGCTTTCACCTGTGTATGATTTCTGAAATCCATGAATCCCATGTTGATTTCTGAAAGCCATTGTTCAGTATCATATCACAGTTGCTTCCAGTAGTCTCAGAAGTGGTGTTTTGTGGCCTAAGGTATTGTTTAAGCTGTGTGGAGACAGCCCAGTCCCTGCCTGAGTAAGCATTTGTCTAATATGGAAAAGGATTGAGGAAATAAATGTGACAAATACAAGGAGAGAAAAGACTAGCAGAGTTCCCCAAAAGTGAACTAAACCAGGGATAATTACGTGGAGCACGTGTGTAATGTCTCCCACGGTCACTACACAAGCCACTGCCTTGCACGTGCCACAGCACTGTCCAGGTTCCACTGTGTATTTGTAGCCCTGTTTGGAAAGAAATAGAGGAACAATGGCATTGAGTCAGGTCGCTGACCTTAACTGGTGGTTATTCAGCCGAGTGGGGTGAGAATTTGTGGCAGCAGATGAGCACTCACCAGCGGGCAGTAGGTGTCACAGATCACAGGCTCGCACCTGACCCAGGCGTGCTGAGGCCCTGAGGGAGACGACTCAGAGCAGGTACATTCTTCACAGGGGCCTGAGGGAACGACAGCTCCGGGCTAGGGGAAGTTGGAAAAAAGCCATTATTAGTCAGTAAAAGCAAGTTGGCTCTGTGTGTGCAGGTCACAGACAATACAAAGATGAACGTGTATAGGGTAAGTTATCCATAAATACAGTTTTGGTTGTTTTATTTAAGCCGAGTTTCTGAATCGGTAATATCAATTCTGGAAGCAAATTCTGCTAATGTAGAAAGGAGAGCAGAAAATGCTTTTGCTTGTACAGAAGGTGTTGATGTGCTAATGACAGTTTAGTAATGAATAATGTTTTATCTCAGGCCTTCCTACAAAATATGGACCGTGATAGGTGTCTCAAAAACATTGCACTGTGAACTATGTGAAGGTGTATTTTTATAGTCAGTTACTCTGTCTACTTACTGCATAGTAGGTTTCATTGACTACACAGCCCTGTCCTGTAAAGAAGGAAGAAAGAGGTGTAAGTTTTAAGAGGCAGAGGTGCATGAAAAAACTTCTGTTTTGTAGCTTTTTAGGCCCATTTTGCAGGCCTCCGTTTTAGGCCTGTTTTGCAGGCCCTCAAACCCTCATTCACAACAAGGCCCAATATGGTAACGCAGATAATTTGCATCTCTCTTATAAGGTTTTTGTATTCATAAACTTAGAAAAATACATCAGTAAATAGTACATGAAGAGGGTGCACAGTACTTACTGCATTCAAAGGTAGGACAGCAGTTTCCAGGCTGCATTATTGTCATTATTTCCTGTCCCTCTAAGCACTGGGGTGTGACATCAGGGCACAGGCTTGTGTTGCAGTCTGTTTTATATAAGAGAGTATAGAAAATAATGAGCTCATAATTTTTAAATTAAAGCAGTTTTGTTTTACATGAACTTCTGAAGTTTTCCCATGGGGTAAATGTGGTGTTTTTTACACAAGGTAGTTTAAAGACTAATTCTATCTGTATGCCCAGGTGTTTTCAGCATGAATGGGCTTTCCCATAACCTTTGTAAAACAAAACAGAGAGGAACAGAGAGGTAATTGCTGGAAAGAAATAATTCCAAAGAGAAAATTGTACCAATGGGGAATCTGATAACTCCCAGTGGTTCTGGCACCTTCTTGAGTAACTTTTAAATATTCAGGACTTTTTTTTTAAAGTTAAGATCATTTTCTTAATACTGGTCTTTGAAATCAAAAACTATTCAAAATATTTTCTAATATTGTTTCAGATAGTGGCAGTATTAAAGGGTTTCAATGTTAAATTATAGAAGATGTTCAGTTACTTTTCTGTGTCTAACTATATAAAATCTTTTAATCTTTAAATTTGTTATCTTCAGGCATTTAGTATATGCTCTTCAAGAAGGCTCTAAAAAGTGGGATGAGGGAGAAAAGCATTTTGACATCAATGCAAAGAATTAAAAAATGAGAAATGATTGCTGTGGTTTCCTAAAATTAATACAGTATATTCCCCATGATAAAGAACTAAAACAGTACTTACAGCACTCAGTCCTAGTACAGCATGGATCTTCTGGTATCTGTATCTGAACAGGCATGTAACCTGGTTCTTCACAAAATACTTGCTGTGCCAGAGAACACTCATGTTTTTTACACTTCACCTTAAGAGTATTTTTGTCACAAACACATTCCTGGCAATCTTTTGTCCATTTTTCTCCTGGCTAAATAAAAAAGAAAAACATCGACAAAGGAAAGAAAAAAAATAAATATAAATCAGACTAAAATTATTTTATTTGCTTCTAGTTGACATATCCATGGATATAGTGATAGCTGATTATATCAGCTTTTTCATCTTTTTAGATTTTATAAGAGACACTCAAATGCTTATTAAGGGAAGATTTTGGAGGCCCTTAAAGGTTCCAAGTTCACAAAGCTATTACTTTTTATTTGTTAGTGGTGTTAGTATGAGGGTTACAGGAGTTCAAAAGGAAGAGTGATTGAGCCTTGCATGCATTTTTGAATAAGAAATGATCATATGACATACTCATGTTCACATTAGGTTGCTGATTTCTATGCAGCTGAGGAACTAAGAAAGCAGACTATGAGCATGATAAGCACCAGGTAAACTTTGTTATCCATTTCTCGCTTAATTTCTAGTAACTTTAGTGAGCCAAATTTGTGGAAGTAAAATAAGCGTATATACCTAAGTTCCACTACTACCATTTTTTTCTGTATGTGAAGTTATTGAAAGAATATTTCATCGCTTACTGTTAAATTTCTTAGGGATGCTCTAGCACTCATTATTGTTAAGACTATAAGCGAACAAATATTTGTGACAAAGCTTTGCTTTAGTAGAACACTAAATATCCTCTTGCTTCCGCAAGACTGTGATACTCACCCATCTGGACATTCCATTTGGTTCCCTGCAAACTGCAAAAAAAAAGAAAACAAACAAACAAATGAATGGGTATTTACACCACTACAAACTCACATAAAGGAGTACATATGTGCAGTTTCAAATAAAAATACTGTGAAGATAAAGCTAACAAGAAAATTAATATATGGACTAGTTTTTCTGAACTGTAGAGTTCTACCATCTTGGTGGGTCTCACATAAGGAAGGATGATGGGAAAAAGGGTAATATTGATTATTATTCAATTTTTAGATGGGGACACTTAAAGAGGCTGGTTTGCGGTGATCTGAGCATGTAGAAGATGACAATAGAATTCCAGCCTCCTGACTAACAGTCCCAATCTCTATTTATTCCCCAAACTATCTACAGACTACTTACGACATTCAGAGACGCAGATGTTGCTCTCTGCACGCAAAAGCGTCATTCCTTCAGGACAGAAACAGCCTTCAGTTACACCATAGCCGGGGCGCTCATAGCTGAAATGGGAAGAATATCTGTCCTTGAGTACAACACTTTAGTGGTGAGGGAAGCAACAGAGCAGCAGATCATGTCAGATACAAGAGACAAAAAATTGACACGTTTTGAAGACCAACAGGAAGCACACATTCACAGACCTGATTGTTATTTATAAATTTTGAATAAATTAGCAAAATTCACAATGCATTTCATTATGAAATAACTCAAATTTCTGAGGAAAGTAGATAGATAGTAATAGAAAAAAAAAAAAGGAAAAATATGAGCAGGTGTTTCAGGGTGGGTTTGTTTTTCCATACCTTTGGTCACAGGCAACAGGATTAATGGGCCCACATGGCTTGTATACCAAGCTTGATGGACAGGTGAATGCTGTATGGAAAAAGACAAAAAAAGATTAAAAATTGACAGTAGATGCATTTTTTTTCAGCAAAAATGACTAAAGTTTTGCCTTCACCTGCAGCTTCTGTGAGAAAGGACCCCACTGGATTTTTGTAGACAGTAATCAAGTGTTAGATACGTGCTTTGTGAATAAAACCCTAATTTCTACCATTTATCACACACATTTTGAGTCCTGCAATACTTACAGCATGTGTTGTTGGTCTTTCCTCTCCAGTCAATGCAGACACCCCTAGCAGCACACTCTGTAGCATATATCTCCAAACTGGAACACTGCATGGATTCATCATCTATGCGACATCCATCAAAAACACAGCCTTTGAAAAATGGTTCTGGAGGTATCACTGTATGACATTCTGCAAAAATCCTGCAGACAGTAAAGAAAGCAACCCCCTTCTACGTTAATGAGCCTTTATATAAACACCACACTTTCCAATTAATAACATGTGACTCCGCTTCAGAAAGGAAGGTATTCTGAGAAACAAAACCTTAGGAATGGCCAATAAGCAGGGAGATAGGTTTAGGAAAGATTAGGAAATCTGGAGTGCCTTTTGTTTCCTAAAGAGGTTAATGGTCATAGTATTTCTATATGTGTACACAACTTTTTAGCAGTTTGACACAAGAAATTTAGCATAAAAGGTGACTGCATCAGATTGAGAAAAAAGGGATGAAAAAAGTAGAGATAGAAAATTCGCACTTAAAATAGCTCCAAACTTATGAGATACTACAGAAAGCATGCATAAGAGGGCCTTTATAAGTAACTCATCTGAAAAAAGCTTTCCTTAGCCTACACAGGTGTAGGAAATACTTCAGGAAACAAGCCTTTGTGCTTTTGGAACTCCATGTTTTAGGTAAAATGTACAAAGAATGAAGGACATTTCTCGGCTGTTTGCATCTTCTCTCTTCACCTGTTTGGTAGCTGGGTTCTCTATGATTTGTACTGAAGACACACTTCAGATTTAGAGTTCAGTCTTTGCTTAATTGTGTTACTACGAGTTAATGAGCATACTCTGGAAGTATTGTAGCCAGGGAGTATTGATTTTATGTTTGCTGCATCCCTGATTTTCTGACTTTACCTCTCCTTGCTCAGTTTTCTTTGGCGTGCAGGTCATTAAGGCAGAGCAGTTTATTTTGCAAAGGCCTTTTACTATATATATTCTGCCATTAAGCTGGTATTTTCAGCTATTATCACATGCTAGGGCTATAGCTGTTATTCTTCTTGTAAGATACTGAGACAGTTTTATCCAGAAAGAATGAATTTGTTTTCTTACTCGCTCAAGATAAGCTTGCAGAGCTGAGGTGTTTGACACTGAGGCTTTGGTGGAGGTGTGGTTATAGCTGGTGGTATTGGTATTCCATGGCACGACTTGTTGTTGTCAACAATCCAATGATGAGCCATTTGGGGACAGGAGGAAATGATCTTACCACTTGGTAGGCGGCATTCATCTGCTTTATTATTTGTACATGTTCCTGGAAGAGACAAGCTGGGTAAGTCTCATGAGCTACGTCAGAGATGCACAATACATTCCTGTGCTAATTTGTTTAGATGTGATGTGCTCATGAAAGGCATATGTTGCCTTGCTTCAGAGGGAGTGTGCTCTCTCTACTTATATGAATTTTAGGTTATGGAAAAAAAAAACCAGATGTAAAACCCCAGCCCCAAAGAAAAAAACAAAGAAACAAACAGGTCGCTGAAATATTGAGTTTTTGACATCCTACAGAAGTTGAAGAGTAGAACTGTACTCATTTCCATTTTCCGCTGTTTAAAAATTTCTGTCAATTGTAAGACTGCATAGCCAGAGTGAGTGAGCATAACCAAGGTAGGGGTGGGGAAAGAGGACCCCCTCCAATCTGTGTATCCTTCTTACCACATTGTCCTTCGGTGTTGTTGCCAAATTTGCTGTATGGGAGTTTCACTGAGAAAATCAGTCCACTAAAGGTGATGGTAGCACCAATTTCTTCTATTTCAACAATCATATTGATGCCAAGAGTGGAGAACGAAATGCCATCTTTTTTGAAGCCTGGTTCAACAATCTTTTTGTTGAAATACATCTGAATGCAGGGTTAAAAAAAACAAACACCACTTCAGAGTAAGAACTGCTTCTGCCTGGCTGTTTTAAATAACAAATTTTCTAATCTTCATAATTATGCATAACTTCATAGTGTTGTGCATCACATCCAATGCCCATTGGCATCTCAGTGGCAGCATATATTTTCATTGATATCTCAGTTTGTACTGCTATATTGCTAAAATGTGAGAATAATCTAAGTGGCCTATACCTACTGTGTTTGTGCTGATTGTGTGCTAATGCACAGTATTCTATGCATATAAATCCAAGTATTTTTTTTGTCATCGCTCATGGTTATGTGTACTGGAAACATTTTTCATATGAAAATGAGTGGTAGTTTTTTTTAGCTACAGAAACATCCCTGCCATTATTATGTGATAACTTTGCTAGATAATCACACCATCCCTGTATTACATAGTAATTGGCACTGGAAGAGCTGACTTCATTTTGAATTCAGACAAATGTCCTTAGGACCAGTTTTATGTAGTGATCATATTTATTTGTTAACCTTTTTAATTTGTAGCCAGTATCTTATATGAGCTAATGAAGGTAAACATATTTGCCTAATAGTTTTTTGTCAGAAGTTATTCTGCAACACTCTTCTCACTGAATGAGGCTAAAGCATGAGTTAAAATCATTAGTTACTGTTTTCTTTCACAGGTAGTCACTGGAACCAACATGCCTTTCTGACTGAGAATTTGGCATGGCACTTTAAGGTGAGAATGCCTATTCAGACAAACTCTTCTCCCTTTCTGTAGATTCTCTAATCAACTAACAGATTCTCCGGTGTAAGAGTGGGACTGACTTTTCATTTTCATTGGTTTACCAACACTACTTTGGGTTATGAAGATGAGGTGACAGTCTAAGTCACCCCTTTTCTTCAGCTATGCCTTTCTTCACAGTAGGAAAATTGAAGGGGGAGTCATGTCAGGGCTGTTTGGTGCCTGAAGTTCCCTATGCAGAGAAAGCAGTCCTAGTCATCCAGCAGCTAAGGGACACATATCCCTCTTCCCCCTGAGAGAAGAACTCTGCTTGCAACTTGCATTTGTGTTTCTTCAAAATGTGTTTGTTTACATAAGTGAATGGCACAATGTACCAGTTTTCATGAAATATGATCTTTGTTCTTAGCATCCAGTGCAATCTGTTTTTTTCCTGCTAATGACACCCTCTGCCCTGATCACCTCCATGATGTGATATTCTAACAGACACTATCTCAGAATAGCATCAGTAAAGCTTAAGGACTCCATTTTTTTTTTCAGAAATAGAAAAAAAAAAAAATTATTTTACCACATTGGTCATCACACCATTCATGAGTTGACGAGTCAGCACCACTTCTGCAGATTTGTAGAAAATAATAATGGATTTAGGGCAAGAGAGTCCATCTTTTGCATCACAGTAATAATTGTCAATGTAAACACGGAAGTTGTCATATTTAGGGACAATCTGTTTCACCAGGACATAAGTGCAGTTTTCAAGGAAGGTATAATAGGTTCCATCAAAAGTAATGTAATGAGGATCACCCCATCCACTACACACACCTGGTACAGAGAAAATATTTGGAAGATTACAATGAGAATTCATGTAGAAGAAAATTTAAGAACTGAAGATACTGCAATTTATAGAGCAACCCTAAGAAATCAAAATGCCCATATAATCTGGATAAAGCTTGTCTTTTTTTTTCCAAAAATGTTATTCCTTAATCTGCTGGTACTTACATTGACACTCATATCGGTAACAGCAGCCATTTTCATCAGGTACCAGGATTGGTGGATATTTGTTTGCACAGGTAATTTCCTTTACAGGTGGGCAGTATGTTGGTACTACATCTATATCATTGTCTCCATTACAGATGACTTCTGTACAGTTGGATAATTTGAATCTTTCTCCAGGCTGCAAAATGAAGAAAAAGTTGCTGTCACAAAACTCTGCATACAAGTATAACCTTTACTTCTCCTTCTAGATTTATGGTATAATGTTAACAGTAATGGTGGTCTTGGAAAGGAAATCAGTACGTGTTACCTCTCTTCAGAAGAATTTGTGATATTAATGATTTTAATGGGGATTAGAGGTATTCAAAATTCTGACCATGTTATGGAGGATAGAAAATGCTTAATTTTCTACATCTGAAACAAAGACTAAAATTAAAATCTTCACTGATAGGAAAAAGTTGCCAATATTCTACAGGATTAATTTTTTTAACGCTAAAAGGAGGTGGGAATCTTAACTACACTTGTTTCCTCTACATGAGGAGCTCTTCTGGGGTTTGGGGGGATAAGTATTAGGTTACAGGAATGGATTTCCATGACACTATGTATAGTGTACTTCACTGTCAACAGAGAACATCACAAGAAAAAAAGCTTAAAGAATTATAGGTAAAAGAGCAGAAGAACAGAAACAAATACAAGCCTTCGCTGTATCTTAAATATTTCCATTTAGTGAAAAAATAAGATCCACAAGAAAACTCCTTCTGTTATGTCAGTGAGAAAATGTCTTACATATGCAATGAATCAAAAATAGTTCTATGAAAAATAAAGTAACAAGAAAAGAATATTTCAACTTGGTTTATCGGTATAAGAAACAAATTCAAAAAAAGGAAAACTCGAATATTATGTCCTATATATTGCCCATCATTAGCAAAATAATTAAGACAGTCAGCATATGTGAGGTTTAAAGACTACAAACTGTTCCAATCCAGTACCACCCAAACAATGATACCATTCCAACAGTAAAAAAAAAAAAAAAAAAAGAGAAATTACGTACTTGTAATGGAGGGTAAATAGTGGAAACACAACCATGAAAAATAGGACTTGTAGTAGTGGGAGGCAGAGGAGCTGGAGTTGTTATGGTAGACCATTCAGAAGAAGTAGTAGCTCTTGGAGTAGTGACGTTACAATGCACTGTGTGCCGTTCAATACTACATACAGGGCTACAGATGGCATAAAATCTACATCCTTCACTATCCATTCTATTGTAAATCAAATCACCTGTAAAAAAATAAATACCAAAAAATTAAAAAGTAAAAAGACAAAGTAAAAAGCTTCACAAAAAAAAAGCAACGTGATGAAAAATGAAAAAAAGGGAAAAAAATTAGACATAGATAAAAACACTCAAAAAATCAGACTAACCGGGAGAAAAAAGAGCATCACCAATCTTGCAGAAACATGGTGTAGTTGAAATGAGAGGCAGACTTGTGGTAAAGAACGGTTCCGTTTTGGTATAAATGGTGGATGTGCTGGTGGTGGTTGAGGAGGTGGTGCCTACGCAGTTGTAGT
>VZRL01003536.1:420796-455270 GCA_013397895.1 Origma solitaria | reverse complement strand
GGGGCAGGGGGTGGCCCTGGTGACCACAGTGGCAGCACTGGGGGGTCCCTGTGGGGCGGTGGGTGGCCCTGGTGATCCCAGTGACAGCACTGGGGGGTCCCTGTGGGGCGGTGGGTGGCCCTGGTGACCACAGTGACAGTACTGGGGGGTCCCTGTGGGGCAGGGGGTGGCCCTGTGACCCCAGTGACAGCACTAGGGAGTCCCTGTGGGACGGGGAGTGGCCCTGGTGACCACAGTGGCAGCACTGAGGAGTCCCTGTGGGGCGGGGGGTGGCTCTCATGACTCCAGTGACAGCACTGGGGGGTCCCTGTGGGGCAGGGGGTGGCCCTGNGACAGCACTGGGGGGTCCCTGTGGGGTGGGGGGAGGCCCCAGCGGCCGCACCCACCCCCCACGCCGGTGCCTCAGGTTTCAACCCGCGCTGGGAGGAGACGCTGCGGTTCCAGGTGCGAGTGCCAGAGCTGGCCCTGGTGCGCTTCGTGGTGGAGGACTATGACAGTACCTCCTGCAACGACTTCGTGGGGCAGTTCACGCTGCCCCTGCCCAGCATGCGCCAAGGTGGGTGCAGGCGCCACCCCGCTGTCCCCTGGGGATGGGGATGACCCCCTGCCACCTGCTGAGCCCCGCTCTGTCCCCAGGGTACCGCCACATCCACCTGCTCTCCAGGGATGGGGCGTCCCTGTCCCCCGCCACGCTCTTCGTGCATGTTCGATGCAAGAGCCTGTGAGGCGCCCACGGGAGGGACATCATCGTGGTCGAGGTGCCCGTGGGAGGGACGTCGTGTCCCCATGCGAGGGACAATGGGCTCCTCCATGGATGGGCACCCTCTTGCCTGGAGACACCCCATGCCCTGTGTGGGGACAGTCTGGGGACACTGCTCACCTGTCCGTGGTGACAGCAGGGCTTGGGGGGACTCCAAGGGGTGGAGGCTCCCCTCCCTGTTCCCCAGTGCCACCCCATCTGCTGGTGCCCTGCTCCTCCCTCCTTGAGGGGACAGAGAGGCTGTGATAACCAGGATGGGTTGATTGGGCCATCAACAGCCCAACCCAGCCCCACTGGGGTGACATGAGTGACAGCAACCCCCAAATGTCACCAGTCCTGGCCATGCTTGATCCCAGCCCCTCCCTTGGGGTGCAAGGACGGTGCCATCACCATGGAGTCCCTGAAGGGACCCTGCCACCACACACTCCATTGTGCCCAGGTGGGGACACATTCCCAACCTCTGCTCTGGCACCAGCGACAGTCACAGATTTATACCCCAGGGTCAAGCCAGTCGAATAAAGGTTTTATTTTAACAGAGCCTGTCCCAGAGTCCCTGTCATCCCCCGGGGCCCATCGTGGGTGGATCAGGGCTGAGCCCACCCCCAAACCAGCAGTTCCCTGGGGAGCTGCCAAGCACCCATGGGAGCTGGGGGCAATCATTGGAGCATCCCTCAAACCCGCCCTGGGGACAGAGGGAGGGTCCCACTGGGTGCCCCCCACCCACACCCAGCCTCCCCTAGCCCAGGACAGCAGGGACGCAGGAGGGGACACAGAGGTACTTGCATAGGTGACACAGGACCCCAAGCAGGGGGGATGTGATGGCACTGCCGGCAGGGACGTGATGGGCTCCTGGTCCCCATCGAGGCCCCACAGGTCCAGGCTGGGGGGGCACAGGCTCTTGGGGTCCGTGGTGCCACGGGGTGTGACAGGGACACGCAGGGACAGGGAGGCGTGGGAGTGCATAGACGGGGTCTTGGCCTTGGTGTGCAGCTTTGGAAACCTTTGGCTGGGCGGGCAGGAGCATCTCAGAGCTCTCGGTGGACAAGGTTCATGACATGGCAGGAGGCTGTCCAGGCACTCCTTTCCCAGAAGATCTCGAAGGGATGAACATTTTCTGTGAAAACTCTCAGCGGATCCCACAGCACAAGGTGACACCGGGAGCTGGTGGTGGAGGCACCGGGGTGGCAGGGGAGGCTGAGGCCCCAGGGCGATGCCGATGGCGCGTATCCGTATTTCCATGCTTCCAGAGAAAAGCAGCTGAGCAGAGGCTGGAGGTGTGGCAGTGGCGATGGAGCAGCCGCCGGTGCCCACACGGGGCTGAGGGGAAGGAGCCGCAAGAGTCTGAGCAGAGCAGGGTGTGCCGGACACGCGCCAGAGCCAAATCCCCCTTGGATCTTCGGGCGCTTCTGGCCCTGGGTTCAGTGCTCGCCCCGTCGAGCAGGAAGGGTTGGAGTCTCCGTGGCTGGGCAGGAGATGGACAAGGCAGCGCTTGCACAAATAGCCCTTGGAAAGCAATCTCGACGTGCTCCCAAGCCCGTGGGGAGGGACCCAGTTTAATGGAGTTGGGAGCAAACCAGGGGCAAAGAGCCGAGCAGGGGAGAGCCCAAAGCACCCTCGGGGCAGGCAGGAGGGTTCGGCCACCGGCCACCACGTCCTGGTGCTCCAGCACGCCAGAGCCGCAGCATCAGCCTCAGCTGTCCCCACGGAGAAAAGTCCCGGTCCAGTGGCCCGGTGGTGACCTTCAGCAGCCGAATGCAACTCATGGCAGTTGGGAACATGAAAGATTTAAAATATATATAATATATACTTTTATTATTCACCCGTTAAATCCATTATATGCCAATCATGATCTAGTTTCAGCAGTTACATTCCCTTGATCATGTCTTTATGAGGATGCAATTAAACCAAACAAGGAGACGGCTGACGGCAGTGGGGGCCGTGGCCCCGGTCCCCCTCTCCCGGCGTGGGTCCAGCTTTGGCAGAAAGGATGAGGGCAGCACCTCCGCAGGCCCGGCTCCTCCACGCTCTCCTGGCAAGGGCTCCCTTACTGCAGCACCAATCCGACCTGGGAGCAATGGAAATGGGGGTTGGGATGTGTCCTCTGCTCCATTCCCAGCTCCATGTGGATGCAGCTGGGAGGGCTCAGTGCTGTCCATGTGGGTCTCCCCACCCGTCTGCGATATTTGAGAGCAGCAAAGCCCTGGATTTGTGGCTGAATGGGCACCCGGGCCCTGCCCAGCTCCGATCTGAGGAGGTGACCAATGTTTGGGGTGTGACAAACACGGTCAGGCTATGAGACAGCCTTGATTCACGAGCTAAGGATGTTCTGAGCTCATGATGAGGATTTGGATGGAACACCTCTCCTATGAGTTGGGGTTGCTCAGCATGGAGAAGGTTCCAAGAGATCTTAGAGACCCTTTTCACTGCCTAAAGGGGCTCCAAGACAGCCTTTGGACAAGGGCCTGGAGTGACAGGACAAGGGGGAATGGCTTCCCACTGCCAGAGAACAGGGTTAGATGGGATATTGGGAAGAATTTGTTCCCTGTGAGGGTGGGGGGGGCCCTGGCTCAGGTTGCCCAGCGAAGCTGCAGCTGCTCAACCCCTGGAGTGTCCAGGACCAGGCTGGACAGGTCTTGGAGCAATCTGGGACAGCAGAAGGTGACCCTGCCCATGCAGGGGTGGAACAAGATGCTCTTTTAGGGTCCCTTCCAACCCAAACCATTCCATGAGTCTGTGGCTTGGGAGAAGCTGCTTCCTAAGAGCCTGGTCCCTGGACATGTCCCTCTGCCGGCAGCTGGCACTGGCCTCCTTCCCCAGAGGGAAGAGGCTGTCGTGTGAGGGGTAGGACTGAACCTGCACTAGTCCAGGAATAAAATGAGCTTGGGAAGATGAGCGTGGAGGGATTTTCCCCAGGGACACACTGTGCAGGCACAGCGGGGATGGCACAGGGAGCTGACACTGGCTTCACCTGTCACCATGTGTGACACGGCAAGGACACTGGCTGGGCTGGGAATGCCGAGGTGTGGGTGACACCCAGCTCATGTCCCCAGGGCTGTGGGGATGGGACCCCTCACCACACACGGGGTGGATGCCCCGGCACTGACCTTCTCTGGTGGCATGCTGGGACACTTCCAATTGTACAGGTAATACTGCAGGTTCCCGTCCCCGATCCCAAACTTCAGCTTCTCCAGGAAGGTTTTGTTTTCCATGAGATCCAGTGCATTGAAGACGTCGAATCCTTTCTGCACAGGGAAGACACGAAGCCATCAGTTCCTGCTTTTGTGCTGGGGAGCTCCTCTCACCTATGAGCTGCCTGTCCCACTCTCCTGCCCAGCACTGCATCCCAGAAAAACTGAAGAGCCTGGCCTTGGAGTCCCCAGCCTGAATCCAACTGCTATGGACACGCTGCAGGACTGTTTGCTGTAGGACACGAGTAACACCCTAAGCTCAGCCCCCGACGAGCTGGAAGGTTCAAGGTACCCCTGCACCCCTCTCCTGGGTGGCAATTCCTTTAGGATTTGGGTTTCTACAGCCCCGGGAATAAACCCTTCCCACAAACCCAAGGGTGGCCAGCCTGCAGCGAGCTGCCCAGTGAGTTTCCTGGTGAGCTGCTCAGTGTCCCATGGTGCCACCACAGCCCTGCCATCCCTCACCGACTTGGCGAGGATGAGCGCGTCACTCATGAGGTCAATGAGAGGCGTCTTGGTGTGAACATTGTAGAAGGAATAAGCAGCTTTCAGGCTCTTGTGAGTCGGGTGGTTCATGATGGTGGAGGGCAGCGTGTAGAAGCTCAGGAAGTCTGTCACCTCCCCCGGGGCACTCTGGAAGGCAGAAGTGACATCACGACATGTCAGAGCTGGGATAAAGCCCAGTTAGAGGGGCTCTGCCAGTTGAAGCAATGAGTGGGAGGAGACTCAGGGCATCCCAGGATGGAGGCACCATCCTCCAGCAAATTCCCATCCTGGAAGGGCATCTCAATGCCCTCCCTGATCAGCCCCACAGCTCCAGCAGGGGCAAAATCCCAGGAAAACACCCCCCCCATCCTGCCCCTGCCCCTCACCTCTACCACAAAGGTGTCAATGATGTTCTCCTGAGGTAAGAACCAGTGCTCCACCTCCTCTCGGCTCATCACAGGCGTCAGGTGGAATTGCTTCAGGTACTCGGTCAAGAGCTTGTGCACAGCAGAGATGTCCCTGTGCTCCATGGGCCGCAAGCCGGGAGTCTTGGGAGTCTACAGAAAGTGGGACAAGTTGTTTCATTGCTTGCACAGTGTTTTTTGTCACCCAAGGGCTCTCCAATGAGCAGCACAGAGATGCTCTCTGCTGAGATCAGCCCATTTTCAGCCCCCTGGCCCTGCGTGCCCAGCAAAAGATGGATGTGATCGGCCATGACACCATTGGCAAAGATCACAGAGAGCACAGCATGTCCCAAATCCCCAAGTGCCAGGTCAGGTCCCACGGGAAGTGGCCTCCTACCCACTAAAAACACAAGCACTCTGCTTCTCTCCAGCTCCCTGCTCCCATTCACAGTGGGGCTGAGCTGGGAGACATGTCCCAGACTCCACATGATGTTATTCCCACTTGGCCTCAATTACTAATCTAGGGCTGGGATGGCTCAGCAAGCCCAGATCTGCTCTGGGGCTGAGTTTCTCTGCAAAAACCAGTAGCTCCAGCCCAGCAGCTGCTGCCTGTGGGAGGCAGGAGCTGGGAGCTGCCCAGCATGAAAGCAGCAGTTTCCACCCCAAAGGGGCAGCTCTGGCCAACAGAAAGGAGGCAACAAGGTCGGGGAAGGTGGTGGCAGTTTTAATGCATTGTTTGGTTTTTTTTTCTCTCCCATCTCCAGCTGGGGAACTTCCCCAGCAGGACAACTGCAGTGCCAGAACCGATCAGTGTGACTGAAGAATGAGGGACTAACTCGATCCAAGGTCACACCGAGGCTGTGTTTGGACAGATGAAGGCTGTCACATCTGCCTGCTCATTTTACCAGGACGACAGGCTGTGACTCACCAGCAAACAAAAGCTCACAGGGTCCTCTAACTGCAAGAATTTGCCCTTAAAATGCAGGTACCCAGGCAAAAATACATAAAGATTAAATAAAGCACAACTGCTTGACAGAGTCATTTACTACACGGAACAAACTCTGGGTCTCCAGGCAGAGGACTTGACCCCGCCCAGGATGTCTGTGCCTCTCCCCTCGCCCAGTGAGGAACAACTGCTGAGCTCTGCTCCCGGCTGGCACCCACCTCGGGCAGCCGGTAAAGCTTCGTGGTACGTTGCATAGTCATGTTCCTGCTCAGGTGGGAAAATTTGACCTCGATGAGTTTCCGAGGATTCAGGGAGCGGTGCCAATACCTGCAGAAACACACTGGCAGTGGGAGACTGGTTCTGGGGCAGCGGGGCGGCCACGGGGGCACGAGGTTCCCATGGCTGCTGTGAGGGCAAGTAACAACATCAGGCTGGCAGCTCCCCACAGAGAGAAACACAGCTCTGAAGTGCTTGTGCTGCCAAAGTCTCCTCTCCTGTGTTACATGAGCAGCTTTAGCAAAGCCACTGCACTTAATCCTGGAAGGACAGCGTGGGGAGGGAAACCTGGGCTGGGATCACTCTGTCCTGTCCCGGGGAATCCCACACATGCCACTGGCCACAGAGGGGACCTCGGGAAGGGAAGGTCTGCAGACAGGAATCTTGTGAGAGCCACAGACACTCACCTGCAAGTCCCCACAGGCTTTGGCAGCACCACTCCCGCAGTGTAAACAGCCTGGAAGATCCCCTCCAGATGCACCCTCCGCGTGATCTCACGGATCAGAACTGGAGCCACCCGTTTGGAGCGCAGCTTTTTGTGGACACACAGGAAGTTTATCTCCACCATCTTCTTCTCTCTTGAGGAAGAAACAATGCAGAGCATGAGCCTTGACTGTCATGACCTGGGAGGATCAGACCAACGCCCTGGGCAATCTACTTCAGCAATCTACCTCCAAGCCCCTTCAAGGGAATGAGGAGTCAACACCTTAGGGAAGGGGCTGGGTTGGGTTTGGAGAACCCTCCCTGAAGCTGTTACCCAGGGATTCCCAGGGAAAATGGTCTGAATCTGTGTCAGGGGAGGGTTAGGTTGGGTATCAGGGAAAGGTTCTTCCCCCAGAGGGTGGTGGGGTACTGACCAGGCTCCCCAGGGAATGGTCATGGCCCTAAGGCTGCCAGGGCTCCAGGAGTGTTTGGACAATGCCCTCAGGGATGCACAGGGTGGGACTGCTAGGCTGCCCTGCACAGGGCAAAGAGCTGGACTGGATGATCCTTGGACATCCCTTCAAGCTCAGGATATTTTATGATTCTATATCTCCATCGAGCCCTGGATGATTTCTGTAAGCCAGAGCTCCAAGCCGACCTCACTCATTGAGGAAAACAGCCTTCAGGATGGTTAAAAACAAAGATGTCTCTGCCCAAAACATCCCTGCCTGCATTATATATCGCCCATCCTCTCCTCCAAGCAGCAAAACATCTCCCTGGCTGAAGGGTGCAGGTCTGGCTGTGGCCTGGGGAGGACAACGTAGCCAGACCCCCTCAGCTCTCCCAGGAAGCCCCAGGTGCCAGTAAGGGGCAAGATGAGAAAGGCATTGGAGCACTCACGTGTCATAGATGTGGATGGTGGCTGGAATTGCGCTGATAAATCCCACCAGCTTCTTGCTGGAGACCACTCGGACCCCACAGTGCCACTGGGGCAGCCAGCCTGGAGGACGCAGCGCCCTGGGGAGGGGACACACGTCAGCAAGTCACCTCCCACCCAAGGTCCCTGGTGTACCTGCTCCTGCCTCCCACCCTGCCCTGGGACACCCTTGCAGGCAGGAGGAGGAGAGGGTGACACAGATGTGACAAGGACAGCTGGGATCCAGGGCAATTCCTGCACCTCACAGCCAGTCCTCACTAGTGACAAAGCAAGGAATCCCTGTTCCTCGATTCACCCTGAGGAAACAGCAGCTCTACTGCAACAGGACTCCAAGAGTAATTGCTGGCAGCTTCCTTCATCCCACAGCTCCAGGGCACTGAGGAATTCCTCAGCTACCTCAGGGATTTTCACTTGAGGGATCAAACCAAAGAGGAAAAAAGTCCAGTTTTAAGTCCCCAGATCTTGAAGGAGGTGGAGGCAGCCAGTGACAGCCCCTCTCACCATGTCCCTGGGACACTGTACACAGTGACAGGTGGGGAAGGGACATTTCAGGAAGAAGGGAGATGGGATAAGCAAAGGCAGCTGCAGCCCTGTCACCGGGATCAGGCTTGTCAGCATCCCACACCCTCTGCTCCACACTCCTGGTGCCACTCACCACAGCAGGAACTCGGGAGAGTAATCGAACCGGAACATGTTGTCATCGTCCTCCACGTAGTTCTCATTGAGCAGCGTGTAGAGCTCCTTCAGCTGCAGCAGCACAGAGCACGCAGGTTAAGGAGGTTACTCAGCCATCACCTGCCCCCAGACAGACCCTGAACACTGCGTGTGTGGCCAAAGCACTGGGGCACCATGTGCAGCCATGTCCCTGCTCCCAGCATGTCACTCCGCTCTGGGATCCTGAAGCAGTGCCACACAGAGCAGGGGGAGCAGCAGGACACAGCCCTCTGTCACCTCCCAGGGGGTGGGTCACGCTCTGAAGGGTCTTCCTAAGGGAAAGCTCCTGGCTTCAGGCATCCTTACATCCCCTTCAAGAAATGAGGCCAAGCTGGCCTGTCTGGGATGGGTAACAGGGAACTGAAGTGGAGTCAGAGCCATCCAAGTCCAAGGATCTGGTGTGACAGAGCTGGAGAGTCGCCTGCTGTGGTGAAGGATGTTTCCATCCCCAAGGCCATCTCCCAACAGTCCAAGCACGGAACTGCCGACCGAGACACTCCCAACACGCACGCCAAGCTGCCTGTACTCACCACACCTCTATCCCCCAGGTCCAGGGCATCCCAGGTGAAGCCCTGGGGCAGGGTGTATGGCTCCTGGCGGATATTGTCCTTGTCCGGCTCCACCGGACCGTGGGTGTTCACCACTTCTCCTGTAAGACAGAGCAGGGAGCCATGAAGTTCTCCACTGTGTGAGGCCAAACCTCCATGACACATCCATCTGGTGTCCAATGTCTTCCAACCCTGCAGTGGCAGACAGGGATTGTCACTTCACCCACCCAGTCTGGGACATGACGAAGGGCAGGGAATCAAAACTCCTTCCAGGGCAATGGTGGAGCCCATCAGGTGAGCAAACACAGCCATAGCTACATCCCCCAGCTCTGCACGTGATGCCTGATCCTTCCCCATCCCCACAACCCCAGCCCGGGCCAGCACTTTCCCATGTGCCCCTCCATGGAGTGGTGATCTGCCAGCTCTGGCCACTGCCACTTGGCAAGCGTCATGGTTTCCTGCCCACTGTGCCCAAAGAAGAGCTGCAGTGAACAACACAACTTTTGTTGTAAAACCACTGACTCCTAAAGGCCCTGATTCAGCCAGGAGATGTCGGCTCAAGCTCTGGCTTTCTCGGGGATGTCAGCACAGCAGCATCACTTCAGTGCTGCCAAGAGAAGCAAGTCGTGCTAATTAGGAATTCCCTTAAAAAGGCATTGAAAAGGTTTCCAAGCAATGGGGAGGTGATGAAAGCCCAGAGCAAAAACTTCCCCCGTCACACCCACTCCGGGCAGCTTCCAGAAATGTTCACCCCTGGCCGCCCTCTCTGTTTAGAGCAGGTGCTGAACTGCTCTGAGATCTGGCCCCAAAAATCCCACAGCACTTCTGTTATCCAGCCCTAAATAGCCCTGTGTCCATAACACCGTGTGCTGGAGCGTGCCAGGACCACGAGGAGCACTGGGACACGGCAAGTGGCTGGCAGCCAGGCACAGCCAGGGCACAGCCACCAACATGGTGTTGAGAGGAACGAGTTGCTTTGTGCCTCCCCCTCCCCAGGAGACACTTCCCACCCTTCCCTCCAGGGTTTTCCATGCTTCCCATGTCCAGCATCCTTGGAAAAAAGGGCAAATGCAAGACTAAGCTCTGCTGTCTCACGTGACCCTGTGCCATCTCACTGTGATTTTCCCAAAATAATGGTAAGACTGTTGCTCCCAGGAAAGCTTTTGAAACCCAAAAAGGCCTCAGAGTGGTGTGGACAACATGAAACGGGAATCAAACACTGCATCTGCAGCAAGAGGGACACAGCCCCATGAAGGGAAATACTGAAGAGCAGCCAATCTGAAGCCATGACAAGTTCTGGATAAATCTAGAAACTGTGGCTTGGACTCATTCTCTAGTTCCCCTGAGCTCTGGGGGATGCAGATGAGGAGAGACTAAACAAAGCAACCCTGGACACCCCAATTAGTCTGGGAATGAGAACCTTCCAGCCAGGCAGCTCTCCTGTCATATCTGCTCTGAGAGCTCCTGCCACAGTGGCAGCAGCAGATCACTGCCACAGGCTGTCAGGAGCAAGAGAAAGGGCTGGAGCAAGGACTGGAGCTGGAAAGCACAAGTGGGATGTCCACAGAGGGAAGAAGGGACCAAGAGATGGGCTCCCTATCCTTAGATGCTCATAGCAGCTTGGGGTGGCAATGTTTTGATGTTTGTGCTTCCCCTCTCCCGGCTCAGCTGCAGCTCCTGCCTGTGCTAGAGAGGGATGTGAGCCCAGCAAACCAAGGGTCAGCTCAGCACATGCTTCCCAGAGCTGCTCCCATCACCATCCAGCCCTGACTGACCCCAAGTTACCTTCCCCACCAAGGACCCCTGTCTGGGAAGCTTCAACCCCAGAAACAGGACAGATGGACAGCTCTGAGTTCATAGGGTGTGGGAACACCACACATGAAACTTGGGTGCAGAGGGCTGGGGAGACCCAACTGCAGGGCTAAAGACTGGGATCAAGGGATGCCCAAACACAGGAAGCATCAGATCAGATGTCTGAAGTGGTTCCTTGTTCCTCTGTCCCCACACAGTGAGTGCACAGCTCTCCAGACCCCCCAGCCACTCAGCCCACAATGCTGAATGGTGGAGAAGCAATTTTGATGCCTTTAAAGGCCAGGCCAGCAGGGACTCACTCGGTGACCACAGATCAGCATCTCCAGGCTTCCCTGAGGTCTTCCTGGAGACCACAAGGCCTCCCCAGGGTCCACAGGAAAGTGAGGGGCTGCACATACCTAACTTGGGCACTGGCTGTGTGTCCCAGAACTGGTAGCTCCTCTTGCTGGCCTCTTCCATGGTTTTGGCAGGGCCCTGACCTACAGAGAAGAGCTCAATGGCTTTTTGAATCTCCTGGATCCTCTCAGCAGGTAAGGAGTTCACCTGAGGGCAGAAAAGGAGGGCGGAAAGACAAAATTAGTAAGCTGAGCTGCCAGGTCTGTATTTGTGCTCCCCAAGAGGGGAACCTGGAGCTGATCCTGTTGTGGGACACTGTCAGGAAAGGGAGAGCAGGAGGAACCTTCCCTTCACATCCTCAATCCTTGATAGGATGAATGAACCCTTTCACCAGCCACCTACCACATACCTAGACCTGGTTTCTAGGCACTCCTGGGGCAAAGGGGATGGATGAATGGCCAGATAATGCTTTAAGCCTCAGTTAAGAGGAGGCTGTGAGCCCCAGGAGCAAACCTCCCCACCTGACATCCCACAGGGACAGATGGATCAACCCACACCCAGCACTCGGGATTCCTTCAGTGGCTTTTCTCTCTCACTGTTCAGCCTCCTCCCTCTAAGCTGGATCTGTATCCACAAACTGCAGCTTCCAGAGGAGTCCCTGGACACCACAGACTGGGACAAGGCAGAGAGGTTGAGTCAAGATGAAAGACACTTTCATCCTCCTCTTCCTCAGGGTGGATGGCTCTGCACTGAATTCCCAACCCCAGCTCCTCTCTGATCCCTGAGGAATTTAGTTTGAAAAACGCAAAGCCCCAATTTAAAGCTCTGCACAGTCAGATGGACAAAATATTCAAAATATTTGGACGGGAACTGGGCATCAGATAGAAAACAACCTCTGCTGATGTGTGTCCTCTGTCACAAGACCAGAGGGGACAAGAGGGCCAGGAGGGTCAACCCCTGTGTGTCCCATGCTTCTTCCTGAATCACCAGCTGCTGGAGAGGACTGGGCAAAGCCCAGAGGGATAAGACAGACCCTGCTCTCTCCAGCTGCTGTTCTTGTGATAATCAAGCAAAAAATCCACACCATCAGATGTCACCCCCTGTGCTGCTGCGGGCAGGACTCGGAGCTGGCAGGTGGCAGTGTGGCAGCTCCTGCCTGCGACAGGCAGCTGGTGTCTGGGAAGAATAACTTGGAGGCGCCAGTCTGACCCTGGGACTGGCTGGGATATCCAGCCAAGGACTGCATTATCCCCAGACTGCTCTGCAAACACCTTCTGCAGCAACAGGAATTCCCATGCACAGAGCCAGGCTGCGAAATCACTCTAAATCTGAAGTTTTTTGAGCAGCCGAGTGCCTAAAACCAGGACTGGGAACTCTTTTTCCTTGTCCTAAGTGGCACTGGAGAGGTTTGGGATGGGGCTGGCTGTTGTGGGGGGCCGGGATTCCAGGAAGGGGTCAGTCACCTTCACTGGCTGGTCCTGAGCCTGGTCAGGCTGGTCTCCTCCTCCTTTCTCTTTCTTCCGTTTGGGTTTCTTTTTCTTCTTTTTGGCTCCACTGTCATTTGCTGGACTCAGGCCCCTGGGGAACAAAAGAAACATCATTGGAGCCTTGAGGTTTTCTTCTGGGAGAACACTTGTTTGGTTTCTGAAACACTCTAAAGAAAATACAGGCTCCCTGCTGAGTCCAAGTCTCCAGGAAGGGGAATACGCCGTGCACAGAGGGTGCAGCCAAGTGCCCATCCCACAGCACAGAATTCTCTATGAGCTCCCAAAAAGGGACTCAGCACCGGCACCTCCCACCTCACAGGTTTGTTGGTGGTGGGGACTGTGCCCCGTGCTGCAGGTGATCACATCACTGCTGTCACATCACCCCGCTCTGCCACCAGTGCCCAAATCCACTCTGTGGAGTGGTGGGACGCCCAGCTTTGCCTTTTTCCTCCTCTCCAAGCCCAAGGATAGGTGTGGAAGCAGCAAAGCCTGGTCCAGCCCCAGGGATAAGGCCCCACAGCAGGTCCAGGCACCACAGAGGGGTTGGTGACCAAGGACACCATGCCAAGTGCCACCTCACCTGCAGAGGTGAAGCTTTAGGGAGATGGTGGCTGTTTATTGGAAAATTATTATATTGTTATGCTAGAGTTGGAAAACAGACTGAGGAGCAAATCTCTGGGAGTGCAGGGTGGGAAGTGACAGCACCATGGCACAGCTCCTCCTGCCAGGGATGCAGAGCAGCCCTGGACACCCAGATCATGATCACCCCCAAAACAGCTGCTGGTGTGAAACCCCTCACTGAGCCTGGCCTTTGCTCCAGCACCATCCTGATGCCAAAACATAGGAGAGGTGCCTGCTCCCAGCATGGCAGATGGGATCTCATGATGATGACCTTGTGATCCTGCATGGAATGACCTGGCACAGGTCAGGCAGCGTTATGGGGGAGCTGAGACACCCCAAGCTGGGAGGGAGCCTCCAAACAAGGCTACAGCCTCCGAAAGGGTCAGGGTTCAGGAGGAAATTCAGTCCTGCAGAGGCTGAAACAGGTCAGAGGGACAAGAGGGGAAAAGGAGGGACACAGGGCCAGGAGGGCTCTGCCGGCTGCTAACACATGAGGGGTCTCCTGCAAAGCAAATTGGGGACAGCGTGTGCCAGCACATGGCTCAGCTCCATCCTGTCCCTCAGTGCCGGCAGGTGGGGTCAGGATACAGCCAATGCATTTGTACTCTACAGCAGAGGTGTCTCCTTCCTTGCACCCCGAAACAACTCTCACACCAGACACAACCCCACAGGTCTGACCTGCCCAGAGGCACAAGAGTGGAATCCCCACGAGCACTGCTCACTCCTGGAGCAGTTTAATGCCTTTACCAAACACAACATAGTGGTGAAGAGGGTGGAGCAGGGAAAAAAAACGAAGAAACATACTGGAAAATATGTTGGAGCAGCATCCAGCTATTTATTTCAGCAAGACCAGAACAAGGAGGAGCTGGGAGGGGAATAGTGCTTGAAGAAATGCAAGTGGAAGGTGTCCCAGCCCATGGCAGGGGGATGGAACTGGATGATTGTCAAGGTCCCTTCCAACCCAACCATTCTATGAAATCCCTGGGCTGAACAGCAAGAAGGTTATGAAACTAGGGAAAAGTGGATGGAGAAATGTTTTTTGAGGGATGAAGCTGAGAGATGCCTGTGGATGTAGCACAGAAAGCCAACGTGATGGGCTGCATTGTCCTGGGGAGCAGAGGAGGACAGTCTGCAGGACATGGAGCTGCTGGGATGGGGAAGCTTGTCCTCTGGATAAAACCTGAACAGCAGCAGAGACTCTGCACACAGCAGGAGAAAAGGATTCTCATCCATCAGCAGAGCCTGTGTGGAACACCAGGAGATGGGAAGCATTCCTGGTGTGGGAACAAGCAGTGGCTCAGGGTGAGCTGGTCCACAAAAGGGGTGAAGAGAAGCCCCCCCTCTTCCCCTGAAGTGCATGAAGGAGAGCAGAGAGAGGCACAGGAGCAAAGCCACAGCTCTGAGGAAGAGCAGCTCCAAGGACCAGCATCCCGGGGCACTGCTGAACCATCCCTGGGGGGAATCTCACCTTCCCTCCCACTGCCAGGAAAGGGCTTTGCCTGCAACCAGGAGATGCTGCTTGGACATGACAGCAGCAGCAATCCCAGCACAGCGCTGCTGACACCACTATTGATTTTGGTGACAAATGTGTGATGGCTTTTTTAACTCCCTGGGGAGGAGCACGGGCAGATCCTGGCCACACTGAAGTCCTGGGATGAACAAAGCCACCTTGGAGCTGCAATAAACACATCCAAACCATTTCCTATCAATTTTAACATCACAAACTGACAGCACGGGGGGAATTCTTGAGCACACCCCAAGGGCTGACGCTGGAAATTGTCCCTTCCAAAGGAGACAGACAAGTGTTCCCAGCTCACCTGCATGTTGGGATGCTGCAGGTGTCAGATGAGACAGACAAAATGCTCCCCTCATACTCTGTCGGCATCGCTTTGCTTCATAAATCAGAGCTGCCAACTCCCAGCTTGGTGCTAATGAGCTCGGCCCAACCATGCCGGGCTCGCAGGTGAAAGCGCCGAGAAAATTCCTCCCTGATTTATGAGCAAAGCTGTCGTGACCTGGAAGAAATCAGGGTGGCAGAAGGTGGGATGAGGTTTTGCATTCCAGGTGCCATGGCCTGGGGAAGGGTCCTGCTCCAGACAGGAGATGAAAACCAACCTGCCAGAGGAGTCACTAGCATGTAGGAAAATGCTGGAACACCTGAAGGTCCCACTCATAACACCCAGAGAAGCAACAATTACAGGTATTTTCTATATCAGATCTATTTAGGAAAGCAAATATCTTCTTTCTCCAGAGTAGCTGCACCCCTCAGACACTCCCCAAATTAATGGCAATATTCCACCAGTGTCCTGGGACAAGCCACCACCATCCAAAATCTCAGCTACTGCAGCTGGCCCAACCCACAAAGCTGAGAGGAGTTTCATCCCCAGGAAGGATGAGCTGCCAGCCCAGCTCCTGTCCCACAGCCTTCCCAGCCACACATAAAGCTTTTTCCCTTCCTTTTTTCCTCCCATATCCCTCTGCATTCCGAGGTGCACTGAGAGATGAAGGAGCTGGAGAAGGGCGCGTTGGCTGCACTGTGCGAAACAGCTCCCGATTCCCTGTGGGATCACCATTCCAGCTAAGGAAAACCCTTCCTTTCTCCTGGAAAAGGCATCCCTGCCATCATGGCCATTACTTAGCACTCCAATCCCTCCTTTCCCATTACCGGGTGGCTCCTTGAGTTGGAGGCAAAAGTTCCAGCACCAACCACTGCCCAGAAAACAACCCCCATAACCCGGGTGATCTTGAAAATTGATTTTTGGAAGCACCTAAAGACAGTGCCCAGGCTTGTTCAGGGTGAGACCTGCTCAGACTAACTGCTCCACCAGCTCAGCCCCTCTGGAGGCTGGAAAACACCAGACACATTCAGTAGCAAACCCTATTTATCTATCCCCTGGATCCATGGGTGCTCCCACCCTATTCTCAAACCTGCAGGAGGAAGCACAAGGGGAACAACTCCAGTTGTGGGCGGCTCCCTCAGCCTGGTGGGAGGCTGAAAGGTGTCCGATGAGAAGGAGTAGATCCCTGCTCCGTATTTAGGTGCTGGAAAATCCTCCTGCCAACCCGGGGGCTAATCAGGCACGGTGCTTAGGCTGTAATCTCGTTAGAGGCCGGGGCAGGGAGGGAGGGAGGATCTGCAGATGGCAGAGCTCAGAGCCCAGCGTGCCATCAATGTGCTCCCTACACCTACAACTGAATCCCACGTGTTGGAGCTCAGTGCTTGCCCCAGGAACACCTTCTCGTGGCTAAGAGCAGGCAAGGACTGCCAAACCAGCAGCTGCCCCTCTGCTCTCTCACACCCCATCAAGCAACAACCCAGCTGTGCCACAGGGCACTCCCGAACTTTTCCCACCTGGAACAGCTTCCCCAGGTGGTTTTGGCAATAATGGAACTGTTTCACGGGACTAGGAGACTCCAATCCCTGGTGACACTAGTGCTGTCACTGCCTGTGACATGACAAATCCCACCAGGCTGAGCCCCTGCAATGTTCCTGCCTTTCCAGAACCATGGAATAAATCCTCCACAGCCACCAGGGACACACCAGAAGCTCTCTCCACACAAAGGAAAACATGACAAATAGCAGAGTGGGATTATTTTCTTTGGAAAATCAACTTGGATAGCCACAGCAGAGAGCAGTGAAGCCACTTCCCAGTGCTGACATGGGACTAAGATTGAGGAAACTCAATTCCTCTTTCCTGCCCTTAAAAGGAAAGGAAGTATTGCTTTCACTAAGGAATACTTTCATGTTTTAAACCTCAGCGCCAAGATTCAGTGACTCCCAGCGCAAACTGGCATGGGCAGGGCTCTGAGTGTGGCTCTACAAACCCTGGCAGCTCAAAGCCCTTCCCCTGCCCTGTTTTTGGGGACAGTGTCACTGGGGTGACCGGAAACACTCCCGCACCCCAGGGTAATGGGATGGTATGGAATCAACAGAATTAATGACTGTGCATCCAGAAAGAAAATCTTCCTCCTTCACACCACTTGGTCTCTCCCTGCTGGGTCCCTGTTGGGTTTTGGGGGTACAGATTTGCCAGAGAGTTCCAAAGCCTCCCTGCCTCTCTTTTTTACGGCTGAGCCCACCAGCCACGCTTTGGTGTTATTTCCCAAGCAATCCAAGCTATTTCCTACTGGATATTTCCCAGGCTGCTTGTGGCATTGCAGCTCCTTGGGGTGGCTAGAGCAATGCCCACACCAGGATCCAAGGAGGGCTCCAGAACACACCTTTTCCTGGCAAAGGGCAGGAGGAACCGCTGGGCTGGGGAATAGCGGTGATTGAGCACCGTGTCTCCTCTGCTCGGCTCTGGCTTCCACAAACCTAATCATGTCAGAGGGAAAGAAAATAAAAATCTCCCAAAGCACGGCTAAACCGATTAAACTGAGACACAGTGCCACACCCGGGAGGCAAATAAAATATAAATGGGCAGCTGTGCTGTCATAAAAAAAGCCTCTGTGATATTTCTTGTGTGACCTTTTATTCGCTTTGGTTCCTGGGCAGGCGGGATTGCCTATGGAAAGCTGCTGATGGAGGGAGAAGCGCTCTCTAAGCCCACGATCTCTGATCTGCAAGGGTGGGGAAGGGGCTGTTGAGGCCCCAGGTGAGCAGGAGGAGCCCAGTGAGGTTCAGGTGCAGGAAGAACAAAGCGCAAAACCGCTGGAAACCTCTGGAAAGCCACACAGTGACATTCCCCTCCACAGCAGGAATGAGGATGAAGCCTCTCCTGCAATCCCAAGCACGGTGAGGCTGCTCTGCACCATATTAATTAAGGCAGTGAGTAATTAGGGTGCTACGTTAAGCATTCCAGCTCTTCCCTACTGAGATAACAACCTGCCTCGCTGCCTGAGCTCACTCCCTACCTTGTTGTTATTATTCCACCATTCCAAACCTCTGGAAGCTGTTCTCCTCCAACCACGAGACAATGTAGGCAGAGCTTTGCAAAACCCTGGGCTGTGTTTAGGATAACGATGGGATGAGTGTGCAGAAGGCCGGGATTATTCTAGGGCATGGGGATGCCACATGCTCCGGAAAGCAGATTCATGCATCCAACCCTGCCACCACCCTGGGTGTCACCGCCAGGAGGGAGATGCCAGGAATGGGCTGAGGATTGTGCGGGAGGGCAGGGAGAACGTGAGGAGGCACACCCGAATGCAAGGCCAAGAAGAGCTGCTACCTGGGCCTATTTCTGCCCGAAAAAGGCACTCGTGGCCCCGTCCCGGCCGCCCCGCAGCCGTCACCCATACAAGTCGCGGCCGCGCCCGACCCTGCTGAGCTTCGGACACGCTCCCTCAGCGGGCGTGAATGAGCGCCAGCGGCACCGCCCCCCCGCCAGACTGACCGTCGCCTCAACCAATCGCTGCCCGGGATGCTGCCCAGCAACCAATCAGCGCACCCGAGGGGTGGGGCGCCTCTCACTTCCCGGCCGCTCCTCGCCTCAATGGGCCCGACCGCCGCCGCGGCACGCGGTCCCGGCCACCGCTCACCCCCGGTTGGAGCCATGCTCCGCCTCGTTCTCGCAGTCGCTGCAATGCTCGTGGTCGTTCTCCTCCGCCGCCGGCCGCGGAGGCCTCGCCGGTGGCCGCCTCACTGCTGTCTCACTGTCGTCCGCCATCTTGAACGGGGCCTCCGCGCGTGCCGCACCCCCGCAACAAAGCGCACCGCGATTGGGCGGTGGTCCGCGGGGCATGCCGGGAGTGGTAGTCTGCGTGGGCAGGCGGGGGCCGGGCTGCCCCTGGGCCGGGACTACAATTCCCGTCGGTCTCTGGGGGCATCCCGGGGCGGGGCGCCGGGGGCGGGAGAGCTCCCTCACACCGGGGCAGCGGCGCGGAGGGGAGAGCCGGGGTCCGTCCCCTCGCTCGCCCGTTCCCCGCCGAGGCCGCAGTGCTCGTGTCTCCACCCGCTTCCTGCTTGAGGGGGCGAGCCGAGTTTATGAGGGCAGTGCCGATTGGCTGGGAGAGGTGCCCATGCTTGCCGCCAGCCAATAGGCGCGTGGGAGCCTGCGGCGCGCGTGAGGCCGGGCTGCGGTGAGTGCTGAGGGCAGGAGGGGCCCGTGGTGGCCCCCGCGCCCCGCGGGCTGGGTCAAGGTGCTTGTGTCGGCAGCTCTCTCCCCGCCAATTAACCATGTATTTGGTGATTCTTCCCTTTAACTGCAGCCTCCTGGAGCCAAACGCCAGGTCTCTCAGCCCCAGCCGGAGCCGAGGATGGGCTCAGGAGGAGAGCCGGGTGTAGGATGGTGCTGGAGGACACGGTCTAGCTCCATCCCCAATCCCTGTGTTCGCCGGATGGATGGATTGAGGGTGGCAGCTTGTGCTGTGCTCCAAATCCGCAGAAGTTGGAACACGGGAATTTTTGGCACCTAATTCTTTAAAAAACAGTTCCTCAGTGCCCTGGGTGCATTTCCCTATTTCTCACTGCAGGAACAGCTCACCGAGTTTTCCAGCCTGACCAGCCTCTGTGGCTCGTGTTCCAGTTTTCCCCACGTCTGGCTTAGTTGGCACAGGCCAAATATATCCCTAAAAACTCTGTATTTGGGGGAAAACTGGTTCTGGCTCCTGCCAGTAACATCAGCAGCAGGCTGGCCTCCTCTCCCCTCGTGTGCAGTTCAAACCTGAGCTCGTTAAATATTGATGTTTGAGATCTGTGCAGGCCCTTGGACAACAAAGTGTTCAGATCCGTGGCTGGCCCTGGTTTCCAGGATAACCCTTCCAAGGGCTGCTTTCCGCTGCACTAATTCCTGTGGTGGAGGCATGCAATGGAGGCACAGAAATAGCAGGGGTTTTGAGAGCAAGTCCCAGCTGAGGCTGCAGGCCAGAATGGTGGGGTTGCTGCAGTTAAAGCCCTGTGTTTACAAGGGCAGGAGAGTTTTTAGTGTATTTTTAAAAAACAGGCATGTGGAGCCTCCACTGCTGTAATCCAGATCCTCCTGGTGCAGTCTTGCCCTTCACAGGCTGCTGCAGCGTACAAAATCCTGGTGGCAGCGCAGGATTTTAACTTGCTGGGATAAATAAACAGCCCCTCTGTCACTCTTAAGCCTTCTGTAACACCAGGAGAGGCTCTCCGTGGGGTCCTGGTCCTGCTTGAGATGTACATCAGCCTCCCCAAAGCATTGCTGTTTGCTATTATTGTTTCGGCCCTCTCTGATTCCTTTTGGACCCCCTTGTTGCTGCTGGAGCTATCCCCATCTGTTGTCCTGGTGTCTGGGAAGGGGAAGGAGCACGTGGTGCTGCTGTGGGCTGGCATCAGCGTTTGGTGGAGCTGCTCCATGAGCTGCTGGCAGGGGCTGCTGCTTCTGCTCCAACCCTGCTCCTTCCCTCTCCTGAGCTGCCTCCAGTTGCCACAGGACTTGCCCACCCCCTCCTTCCCCCCAAACTGTGGGTGTAGGTCCTATTTATAGGACTGAAGTACGACTAAAGTGTCTTTTTTGTTGTTTTCTAGCCAAAGAGACGTAGTGCTGCGTTTTCACCCATCTTCAGCCCTGCTGCAGCCCTGTGTTCCCACCTGCTCCCCTCGGGTGCCAGCGGGACAGGCCCCACTCGTGGGGGACAGTGCAGGCAGTAGGTACCTGGTTCCTTTATGTGCAGGCTTTTGGGGGGGCTGGTGGTGTCTGGAGGGAGGGGAGAGACCAGAGCCAGGTTAGGCTGAGTGCTGGTGACTGAGATTGTTGCGGTTGGGCTGCCAGGAGGGAGCAGCATCTGGGTGAGAGGAAGCTGAGGGGTGACTACCAGCAGCCTGTGGCTCCTGGCCAAAGGTGATGGAGCCAATTCCTTCTTGGATGCAACAGCCAGAGGCTGGGCTGTGGGAAGTTCAGCCCCTCACCCATGGTGTCACCCTGGATGAGGTGACAGCAAAGTCACATCTGCTGTCCTTGGGGATTTGCAGGACATGGCTGCTCAGAGCCCTGGACACTGGGGAGGGACACTGGGGTCTGTACCCAGCCTGCTGAGGCTGTTGTACTTTTGGGATGCAGATGCTCACTAGAGTCCCTTCAGCTCTCCAGAGCTGCCTCTGTGCGGCTGAGCCTTTTGGTTTTGAGAGCCCACAAGCAGGATTTAGAGGCTTGCAGGGGTTGGATTGAGCAGGGAGAGATCTCTGTGCAGGAGCTGTGAGAGAAGTGTCTGCTTGGGGTCAGTCAGGGGTTATCAACCCCATCCCAGCCCCGAGGCCAAGGGCAAGCACAGATCTGTGCTCAGGGCTGTGTTTGCCAGCTCCCAGACCCCAGTTTGCTGCCAGAGCTGTGGTTTCTGTGTCTGTTGGGCTGCCAGGCAGTGTGGGAATGGGATTCACTGAGTGCCTTGTGGGCTGTGTCCCGATTGTGTCTGAGGTGGCTGAGCTCCAATAGCTGGCTGCAGGGATTGAGCAGGGCTCTCCTCTCAGGCTTCATGTGTCCTGATCCTAGCTGAAATATTGTCTGAATTCTGCCCTTTTTCACTGCTCCTGGGTCACCCTCAACAAACCTCCCAGAAATTTCCCCTGATTTCTCTGAGAAGGTCCAGAGGAGGCCATGGAGCTGCTCCAATGGCTGGAGCCCCTCTGCTCTGGAGCCAGGCTGGGAGAGCTGGGGGTGCTCACCTGAAAAAGAGAAGGCTCCAGGGAGACCTCAGAGCTCCTTCCACTACCTAAAGGGGCTCCAAGAGGGACTTTGGACAAGGGCCTGGAGTGACAGGACAAAGGGGAATGCCTTCCCACTGCCAGATGGGGTATTGGGAAGGAATTCCTCCACCCTGTGAGGGTGTGGAAGCCCTGGCAGAGGTTGCCTAGAGAAGCTGTGGCTGCCCCATCCCTGGAAGCATTCCAGGCCAGGTTGGATGGGGCTTGGAGCAGCCTGGGATAGTGGAAGGTGTCCCTGCCCATGGAAGGGAGTGAAACTAGATGGGCTTTAAGATCCCTTCCCACCCAAACCATTCCATGATTCCATGACTCAGGGTGCTGTAGGTTGGGTTTGATGGGTGCAGATGCTAAAGGGGAACGAGTTGCTGGGGCTGCAGATAAACCATCTGGAAGAACTTAAGGCTGGCTCAAGTGGTACATCCAGAGTTAGGAGGGTCCAGAGAAGCCTTGTTTAATCCAGCACTGTGCTCCAGCCTGTGAAACAAGGATACCCAGCTCAGAGGGTGCCAAAATCCTGCTGATGTCTCAGTGATGCCCTGAGAAAGTATGAAAATGAGCTTTGAATCAAGTTGCCTGTTAGGGACTAAATATTTTATGTGCTCAGCATGAACAAAATGGCCCTGTCCTGGTACATTTTCCAGCTCTTCTCTTTGCCTTCCAGAGCACGATGTTCCTGGTGGGACTCTCGGGTGGGATCGCGTCGGGGAAGAGCACGGTGGTGGCCGTGCTGCGGGAGCTGGGCTGTGCCGTGATCGATGCCGATGTTATTGCCAGGCAGGGTGAGTTTGCCAGAGGTGATCCTGCTCCCTGAGGTTCCCCTGACAACCGGGATCGTAGCCGGGAAGCGCTGACGGCAGAGGGTGCTCTGAGTACATCAGAGGAAGGTTTCCTTCCCGCTTTCCACTCTGCGAGGCTGCGGAGCAGCGCCCCGGGGCAGGGGATTGGAACTAGGATATATTTTTAATAAAGAAAAAAAAGAAGATCATGACCTAATAAACACCGTGGGGAGATTGTGCCCTGAGTTTCCCTCCCCTGGTGTGTGATGCTTCCCAGCTTCGAAAGCCAAGTCAGGGCAAAAATAAAAGTGGTTCCCTGTAAAGAGGGATACCTTGGCTAATCCGATGTGCCCTCTGAGCCCCAGGACACCCATCCTGTCTCTCAGTTACACTGGGTGGGATCACTAACATGGCTGAAAGAGAATGTCCCTCTGTGCGGGATGTTGTTTGCTTGGTGATACTGAGAGATCAGACCACAAAATTCATGTGCTAAAAAAAAAAGGAAAAAAAAAGAGGCTCCAGAGATCCCAGATCAGGGGGAATTTGGTCCCTGCTCCTGCACTGCACATCTGCCTCTTGCTGCTCTCAAAATGTGCTGCTTGGGCTGGAGGAAAGACCCAGAATCCCAGATCTGTTCCTTCAGTAGGACTGGAGCAGACCTTGTTCTCCCTGAGGAAGTGTGAGATGTTAATCCCTCCATCCCACTGGGATAACGAGGGAAGCAGAGGTTACCCAGAGCAGCTGTGGCTGTCCCATCCCTGGAAGTGTCCAAGGCCAGACTGGATGGGGCTTGGAGCAACCTGGGATAGTGGAAGGTGTCCCTGCCCACAGCAGGGGATAGAAATGGATGAGCTTCCCCCCCAGATCAGATTCTGGGACTCTGAGGCCTGTGGATCCTGCATGTGGCAAGTGTGGGGTCTGTGGCTGAGCCATGGTGCAGTGGTGTCATTTGGAAGTGCCTGAGCTTTTCTGTTTGGTGAAGGACTTACTGTGTAGCCACTCAAAGCTGCGATGCTTTAACATTTTATTGCACTGTAATTCCCCTGGAGGTGCAGGAAATTTGCTGGAGGTGCTAAAAGCCCTCAGAGACAGTAGGAAAACACTACAGATATTCTGTGTCAGTTTTCTGCCAATCACTGTATTTTCCACCAATTCCTTTTTTATATGTGTTTGTTTACTATATGGATTTCCCCCATCCTGAAGCTGCCTCCATGTGATATTCCACGGGAGAAAAAAATTGGTCTTAAAGACTTTTATGAGTTGGGCCTGAGGTTACAACCTGTGGCAATGTTCCTGGATTTGGGAGAGATGATTATCTGCGGTCTGTCCTTCGCTGTGGTTACCCTCAGCTGGAGCTTAATTATGGTTTTATTGCTTCATCCCTTTTGTTGGGGTTTTTTTTGGTGGCTTTAAAGTTATACACTCCTGTAACGTCAGAGCCCCTGCAAGGGCTGATTGGGGATTGAGCTTTTAGAAGGTTTTTGTGTTCATTTTCCTGAAGAATTTAGTGACTGACACGAAGGACAGTAAAAAAAAATACCTCAGCAGCAGCCAGAGCCAAGTTGCAGCAATGAGTATCCACACAGTGCTGAAGTTTTCAGCTGGTCCTGGTCCCTTTAGGATCTCCCTGCTTGATCCGTGGTGGGAATCGTCTCAGCCCAGTTCCTGCCCCTGCCTTGGCGTGTGGCCATCAGTGTGTCCTCCTGCCCTCCCTGCTGACTTGTCACCCCGAGCAGCAGCACGTGCCAGGAGGATTGTGGTGCTGAATTAATGTCTGCGGGACTTTGATCTCCCCGGTGTCAGCCCTCAAAGGGATCTTGGGCTGGCAGAGCTGTTCTGGCAGGAGCTGCCAGGCTGTGCAGATGTGGTGCCAGGACAGATGTGCTGGAGGCAGATGTGCTTCCAGGGGGAGCACCAGCTCTGTTAGTTAATGAGCAAACCCTGTCTGAGGGTGATTGCTGATGCAAACACCGACTGTGCTGTAAAACCGGCTTCACCCCTGGCTGTTTGATGTTCTCAGTGGTGCAGCCCCACTCCAAGGCCCATCAGCAGATCCTGCAGCACTTTGGCACCGAGATCCTCCTGGAGAACGGCGAGATAAATCGTGAGGCTCTTGGAAACATTATCTTCTCCCAGCCAGAGAAACGGCGGCTGCTGAACTCCATCACCCACCCTGAGATACTGAAGGAGATGCTGAAGCAGGTCCTGAAGTACTTTGTGCTCGGTAAGAGGCCATGTCCCAGCCTGCCGGGACTCCTGCTTGGGTAGGAGCCATCCCTGCTCCCTCTGCCTTTGGTTTGAACATGGGGAGAGGGACAGGGACGGAGAAAGGGAAGGGACGTTGAGTGACAGCCTTTGTGCTCTGCCTCCGGTGGCCTTTGGCATCAGTGTTTGGAGGATTCATTCCTGATTCACTCCTGCCTTTCACTGCTGCCCTTCACCGCTTTCCTCTGCGGTTTAAAGTGTATCTGTAGGGCCTGGGAGCAGCTTTGCCGAGATTACCCACTGGATAATGTCACACTCTCGAAACGGCCAAATATCCCTCCCTGCCCCCAGCCTGCTCCTGCTTCGGTGGAAGCTGTAGAGCCCTTTGAGTGTCGATAAGGTGAGGAATGGGCTGACAGCTGTGGCTTCCAAAGTCCCACATTCCCCCTGATAAATGGAACAAATGCAGCTGTCAGGCAGGGCTGGGGAAATGCCAGATAAGATCACCAGCTGTTCCGGAGGTCTCCGTGTAGACAGACGGATGCTTTAATAGAGTCAGTCTGGATTCACAGCTCTTATCGGAGCTGAGCCCTGTGAGAGCTGAACAGGCCGGGGCACCGTGGGGCCGAGCTCTGCTGCGGGGCGAGGAGAAGGAGGAGGAGGAGGAGGAGGAGGAAGCACAAAGGAAGCAACAGGCAGGAATGCCAGGAGCCAGAGATGGAGTCTTGAACTTGAGGCTGTGGGCTCAGGAGGCAGATGCTGTCCTGGCCCTCGGCGAGAGCGCTGTGTGGCTTCAGCAGGCTGCTTTGTCCTCATTAGTCAGGATTTAATGATTTGGATAGCTGGATGTCGTCTCTGAGGATCGCTGTGTAAGGAAAGCTCAGATCGATCAAATCAGAGGGCAGCAAGAAGCCTCTCAGGGCGGAGATGCTGGTGGAGTGGTAGCTCCTTGGATGATGATGTCTTTGTCAAGGCTCTGCTTGCTTTAGGCAGCTCTGTTTTAGGGAGATTATAAAGAGGAAACATCAGCAAACCTGGAGATGTCCCCTTGGCTGGGGACACACAGGCAAGTGAAGTCCTAACGTGGAGCTTTTCCCTCCCCTCACCCTCTCCTCCAGGCTCAGCAAGCATCTCCCACCTCCCCAAACACTGGCCAAGGGCAGCGGCACAGGGAAAACCAGGGGGACAGTGACTGTCTGTGACAAACTCTGCTTCCTGTGGTGACAGAGGTTTCAAACCAAACTCAGCCTGCTTCTGTGAGGGTTCAGCCTGTGCCTGGAGGCTCACCCATGTTTCAGTGTCTCAGCTGCAGGAGGTCTGTGAGGATTTCCTTGCTCCCCTTGGTAAAATGGAGCTGTTTAGCCAAACCTTCTCATAAAGGGAGGAAAGCTGAGCTGGGAAATGTTGGCTCAGATGGCTGCAGCCTGGTGAAGTCTTGGACAAGAGAAGGAGTGGAGAGCAGATCCTGCTGTGGGCACTGCTTCCCGGGAGAGGCCGGCATGGCGCACGGCTGCCGCTCTTGCCAGCCAGGCACTGCTGCTCTCATTTCAGCTCCTTGTTTCAGCTCCTCATTATATTTCTGCAGTTTCACCTTTGGTCTGAGAGCAGCCAGGTTAGGGTTGGTTTTTTTTTTCCTCTGGAAACTTGGAATGAAACCATTTCCTCCCTGTGAGAGGGAGGAGGGCCAGCAGGCTCTGCTCTCCTCAGCTGTAATCGTGGAGCTGTAGAGCTCCTGCTTGCTTTGCTTTTCCTGGCCCTGGTGTGTGCAGCATGAGGGATTTGGGAATGGGGGTTAACGCTGTTCCCTTTTTTGGGGAATGTTATCGTTTCCACAGGCTACCGCTATGTGATCCTCGACATCCCTCTGCTCTTCGAGACCCGCGGATTGACCAGGTTTATGAAATACACAGTCTTGGTTTATTGGTAAGTGCTCTGGGAACCATGAGGACAGGGACAATGCCACCTCTCTCAGAGGGGACCTTCACATCCCTCTGCTCTGGTGAAGGCTCGGCTGCAGCCCTGGTGCAAACCCCAGTGAGAGAAGTGACACCCCTCTTTATAGTGCACAAGGGCCTTCCTGAGCTTTCCCTGGAACCTGGCACCATCGCAGAGGGGAAGTTGCTGCCTTTGGGCCTTCCACAACCCCTGCTCCAGCAGGGCAGAATATGGGGCACTGACCCAGGCTGTGGGAATGCTGAAACCAGCCCAGACAGTGGTGGTTCTGCTGATCCAAGCGCAGGCTGACTGTGTCAGAAATGACAGGGGGCACCTCTCTCATTCCCGTTTTATCCCAGTGATTCCCCCTGGTGCCCGGGGAAGGATCCCCCATTCCCTCCCACCCCCAGCTCAGCCCTGTGCTCCGCCCGGCAGTGACCCCCCGACACAGCTCGCGCGGCTGATGAAGAGGAACAGGCTGGGCACAGCCGAGGCCGAAGCTCGGATCAGCTCTCAGCTGCCCCTGGACGAGAAGCGCAAGTGGGCGACCCACGTCATCGACAACTCAGGGGACTGGGAGAGCACACGCCGGCAGGTCCTGCGGCTGCACGCCCGCCTCGAGGATTCCCTGGATTTCCTCTGGGCACGGCTGGCAGTGGGCACAGCTGTGGCCGGGCTTGGAGGGCTGGTGTTCCTGCTCCTCCGGCATTTCATCTCTTAATTCACCTTTTCTCTTAGTCAGGGAAGGGGCCTGAATTTCCCGGTTTGAAAAGGGCAGTGAAAGGCCACCTCTGTTAATGAGCTTTGCCAGCTGAATGCAGACAGCGGCATGAGGCGTCTCCTTGCACGCTTCCCAAGGTGAACACAGCCAGAGGATTTTTTAGGCACATTCTCCCTGCTCAAGTTCTCATCCACCAGCTGTGCCTGTGGGATGAGGCCCTTGTCCCCATGTGGGTCTCTAGGGTGGGACTTCAGTGAGTTGAGGTACTTTGATCTGGGACAATCTCACTTTAATCGGGTACAATCTCACTTTAATCGGGTACAATATCACTTTCATGTCTTCCAAGACAATCTCCTCCCTGGGGTGGGTGGTTTCTCAGGCCCTGTCACTGCCTGCAGTGTCCCCAGGCTGATCCCTCACAGCTCAGCCCTCCTAATCCAAATTAAGATTTGGGATTTCCCCTTTCATGTTGATTTAATGGAAACGTGTTAAATCAGTGAGAGGGAGGACAGCACCTCGTTCACATAGATCGGGTTCCACTGGCTGCTCCTCCCTCCTGCCCTCTGTTTCTGTGGCCATCACTTGTGGGTCATCCTTGGCTTTGGATCCAAGGGTCTGATCCACCCCGGAGCAGGCTGAGACCTGGGCTCCACCTCGTTCAAACTCATTTCCTGCTGTTTGAGCTTCCTTCGGCGGTGGTTTCCCGATGGGAGAGCCGAGGCCAGGCGAGGCGGGTCCTGGCTCTTCGCTTTTGTTTTAATAAAACACTGAACAGCAGCTGCTCCGCATCCCGCGGCTGCTCCCGCGGCTCTTCCCAGCCTGCTCCCAGGTTGTTCCTATGCCAGGGCACGGCTGCGCTCTGCAAAGTTCAGCACACACAGGAAGAGCTGCTCGGCGCTCCTGCTTTTCCTGGTAAACATCCCGGAGCTGCTCCAGGAGCTGCTTGGAGCATCAGCCTTGCTGCAACCTTCCTGGGGGAGGCTGTAGCTCAGTGTTGGCTCCGGGCACCCCACAGGGTGGGTCTGGCTTCCTGGGATGTGATCCTGGACTTGCTGTGGTTGTCTGCGGCCAGCACATTCCCCTTTGGGTGTCCCTGTCCCCACTGCCACCCCTTGTCCCACACACTTTGGGAAAGGTGGGTGCTGCCAGCCCCTGGCCACCTTCTCCCTGCACACAGTGATCCCTGGGATCCTCCAGGATGCTCCTTCCCTGCTGCCTGTGCTTGGTCCTGTGAGGCAGTGTCCTGCCTGTCCCCTGTGCCATCCTCTAGGCACAGGGACCTTCCCAGGGTGTCCCCAGCCAGCACGTGCCCCTTTTTGGGGCCAGCCACTCTTCTACCCCCACCCTCCCCTGAGCCCCACTGCATACCCGCAGGTCCCATGTCTCACCCACCTGGAGAGACCCTGCACAGCCCCAAGGAGCATCCCTGAGCTGGAGCGCCCACCCTGGGTACCCCAACTCCTCCAGCTGTGCTGGGGGGACTGTACCCCAGCGCTGACCGCTCCCTGCTCTGAATGCTCCATAATTGCGCGGTGCCGCTGGAGTCCCTCGCAGCCAGCCATAAATCAGGGCCGGAGCGGGATTTCTCGGCCGAGATAAGAGCCAGTTCCGCCTCCCTCCCGCCCGCCTGCGCGATAAATGGGGCCGGGGGTGGAAGGAGGGAGCGAGACGGGGCCGTAATCGCATTTGGCGCTTCGCTCCCGCCCGGCTGACGTTCGCCCGCCGCTAACGAGTTTAGCGGGGCCGAGGGAGCGAGCGGGGCATGGCGAGGCGCAGGGCTGCCCACGGTGCTGGCGTGGCCGGGTGAGCCTGGTGTGGGGGGCCCTGAGATGCGCTGGGGGCTGAGTCCCCCGCGTGGGCTGCGGGCCCGGGCGTTGGCACCCACGGGGGAAGGGCTCTGGAGCTTGGCATGGAGCTGTGCCCATCGGAGCCGTGTGGTGCCCATTCATGGGAACTGCCCCAGGAGTGCCTCAGCACCCCCAGTCCCACTCCTGCCCATCCCAGCCCTCAGCCAAACCCCCTTGGGGACAAGCCCATGGCCACCTGTGTCCGCGGCAGTGGCCGTGTGGCCGAGCCTCAGCTATGCCCCGCCGGTGACAGGTGGCTCAGCTCCCTGGGCTGGGTGGCATCCGGGATCGATGGCCATGGAGGGGGCCCGGAGGACACTCTGGCTGAGACCCTGCACTCGTGGCGCAGGCGCTGCCCCCTGAGCGGGCTCCACATGGGCTCCCAGGGCCCCTGGGTGCTGCTCCACGGCCCCAGCCCCGGCCCCGCGCTGAGGCCGCCCCAGCTCGCCGCACGTCCCGCCATCGATCGCCGAGCAGCAGTCACCGTCCCCGTCACGGCGGGCCCGCGCCCACCGGGGCGGCTCGAGCAGAGCCGGGCCCGCGCCGCGAAGCCAAATATTTGACTGTGCAAATTGGCGGCCGGATCGATTCTGCTGCGGCTGGCGGGGGCTCGTGACAGAGGGACACTCCTCCTGCTGCACCCCCTCCCTGCACCCCCGTACGAACCAGAGCAGCCGTACCTGCAGCACTTCCTTCCCCAGTGCATCCCCTTCCTGGCGCACCCCCTCTCTGCTGCACCCCTTCCGCAGAGCATCCCTTTCCCAGTGCATCCCATTCCTGAAACCTCCCTTTCTTGGAGTACCCTACCCCTGGAGCACCCCCTCCACAGTGCACCCCCTCCCTGGGGTAGCCCCTTCCTCAGAGCTGGGGTACACCCCTTCCCTGGTGTACCCCATTCCTGGAGCCCCCCTTCCTTGGAGCACTCACCGTGGGACACCCGCTGGGGCAGGTGGGGGGTGGGGGCAGATGTCCCCCCGGGAGGCTGCAGGGACAGGGTGATGTCCCCCAGTGGGGAATGTCCCCAGGTGTGAGCTGGGTGGGCACCTTAATGCTCACAAGGGGGGACAGGCCGGGGGGCCTGAGTGTGGTGTCACTACATGGCACTGGTGTCACTGGATGGCATCTGTTGTCGCAGGTGTCACTGTCACTGCATGGCCCCCGGGGTGTCAGTGTCACTGCACACCTCCCTGGGGTGTCACACAGTGTCACCATGGCTGCACAGCCCCACTCGTGTCACACAGAGCTGCTGCGCAGCCCTGCGGTGTTGCACAGCTTCATTGTTGCTCCCTGGGGTGTCACATGGTGTCACTGTCACCGCGCAGTGCACAGGGTGTCACTGTCACTGTGGGGCCGCCGGGTGCCACGCAGTGTCACTGCAGCTCCCGTGGATTGTCACACAGAGTCACCGTCAGTGCCTGGTGCTGGGGCTGTCACACACTGCTATGTCACTGCGTGGCCCATGGGGTGTCACCCACTGTCACCGTCACTGCCGGCCCGCAGTGTATCACCCAGTGTCACTGTCACTGCATGGCCCACGGGGTGTCACCCACTGTCACCGTCACTGCACAGCCCGGGGTGCCACACACCGTCACCGTGCAGGATACTCCCTGTGCCACCCCCTGCACCCCTCATCGCTGGCACCCACGCTCACTGCGCACCCCCCTCCGTGTCACACCCTGTCCCCACCGGCCGTGGGGCACCCCCGGGACAGCACAGCTGGTCCCAACAGCCCAAGTCCCCGCTCCTCCCACCCCATGTCCCCCTGGGTGGACACGTCCCCGAGCCCGTCCCCTCCGCCAGCAATGCGGCCGTCACCTCCCAGCACTCACCGCTGGCGCTAATTAACTGCCGGCGTTGGCAGTCCTTAATTGCCGCACGGTGGGAGGGTGACGGGCCCCGCCGTGTCCGTAATGAGAGGCAGCGTGACGGGGACAGGGACGGGGATGTGCCACCCACACCTTGCCCTCCTGCAGCCCGTGGCCAGGCTCCACCCCCGCTGGGCAAGGGACAACGCCTGGTGTTGGGCTGGGACATGTTGGGATGTCGCTGTCCCCGGGGCCAGGGCTGACCCAGCTCTCTGGCCAGCTAGCCAGCCCCTGGGTCAGCTGGCCGGCCACCAGCCAAGTGGCCAGACAGGCAGACAGACAGCTGGGCAGGCAACAAGCCTGGAGGTCTACTGGCCAGCAAGCCAACCCATGACCCAGCCAGGCAATCAACCGGCCAGCTGGCCAGCTAACCCACCAGCCAGCCAGCCCACCCCTCAGCCTTCTACCCACCCAGCCATCCAGACAGGTGCCCAAGCAGCCAGCCCACTGCCAGCGAGCCAGCTGGCCACCAACCACCCAGCCCGCCAACCAGCCATCCAGTTGTCCTTCAAGGCCACCAGACAGTTGGCCAACCCACAAGCCAGCCCTATGGCTAGTCCAGCAGCCAACTGGCCAGCTCCAGGGCCATCACTTCGGGGTTGGTACCACAGGGCCTTCCCTCACTCCATACTGGAGCCACATCTGCCCTCCCTGGGCACAGCTGAATGCCCTCACTCCCCCCAATGGCTCCTTCCAGAGCCCATCCTGGGGACACAGCGGGAATTTGGGGGACAGCATCTGAACTCATCAGGGGCAGCCTGCAACCGGCCACTCCCTCCCAGACTCGTTGTCATGGGCTGACATTGGGCTCGTTGGCTGTGTCGAGCTCTGAGTCCTAATTCCAGCTGAGCCACCCCTGGGCTGAGCCACGGCTGCAGGACCACGTGCCAGGTGTGGGGGGCACAATGTCCCTGTCCCCCTGGCCAAATGTGGCAGTGTCTGCCACAACACTGGGAGGGGAAACTGAGGCACAGCACAGCTCTGGCCCTACAAGCCCCCTGCCCTAGCCCGGCCACCCTCGCCCTTCCCCAAATCCTTCTCCGTGAGTTCCTCAGCGAGCGGGAGGGGGGGGGGCACAGCCACCACCCCCCGGCCAAACCTGCGCCCTGGAGCATTGATTGTCCCCTCCCCACTGCCAGCGTCCCCAGCATGGCCCACCCACCCCCGCACGGCGCTGCCAAAGCAAACAGCCGAGGGCTCGGCCGGCATCGATTCTGCAGGAGCTGCTGTTTGCTTAACCTTTGCAGAGGAGCGGCGGGCGTCAAGCGGAGCCGCAGCCACCGCCACCGCCGCAGCCACCGCCGCAACAGCTGCAGCCACCACTGCCACCGCAGCCACTGCAGCCACTGCTGCAACAGCTGCAGCCACGACTGCCACCACCACAACAGCTGCAGCCACCACAGCCATGACAGCCACTGCCGCAACAGCTGCTGCCACTGCTGTCACCACAACCATGACAGCCACTGCTGCAACAGCTGCAGCCACCACTGTCACCACCATCACTGCAGCCACCGCTGCAACCACTGCAGCCATGACAGCCACTGTTATCACCACCGCAGTCACCACAGCCACCGCCGCAACCACTCCTGCCACCACTCCTGCCACAGCCACTGTGGCCACCACCACAGCCACTGGAGTCACTGCTGTCACTGGAATCACTGCTGTCACTGCTGCCACCACAACCACCACTGCAGCCACTGCTGCCACTACTGCTGCCACCTCCCAGCTTTGTCCCTTTCCCAACTCCTGCACTCCCAAACGTGGCTCCTTGGAGCTTTGCTGATGCATTCTCTGTGCCCAGGTGGATGGACCTGGTTTGAGGGGCTGCGCTGCACCCCCTCCCCATGCAGGGCTTGGGGGCAGCGACAGGGAACACCTCAGGGACTCCATCCAGCGTCACCTGGGGTGTTGTAACCCCCCCATACACTGCTGCTGTCCCAGGGCAGTGTTGAAGCTGTCCCAGCTCTGCAGCCAGGCTGTAGGGCCATGGTGTGGGGACATGGTGGCCGATGGTGGTGGCCGTGCCATGGGGACAGGTGGCCCAGAGTGATGCAGTGGCCTGGGGTGGTGGCTGTGCCATGGGGACACAATGTCCTGTGGCAACAAGGTGACCTGGGGCTGTGTCCCCACCACAAGGATGCAGTAGCCAGGACCAGGGATGTCCCCTGACCCTCCAGGTGAGATGAGTGACCTGATGCAACCAGGGTGGGCCTGTCCCGCTATTGTGTCCCCACCATGGCCACCCCGTCCCCACGCAGAGCCCCCTGCCCACCCGGGCCACCCCGTCCCCGTGCTGGTGGTGACTCACGCAGCCCGTGACCTCGCAAGGCGTATTTTTAGGCACTTGTTAAAACAGAATGATAACGAGGAATGAGGCGGGGGCCACAAAAATGATGGAGAAGAGAACCAGGGAAGCAGCTGGTGACATAATGGTGACAACTTTGAGGGGGGGACACGATGCTGCCAACACCCCCACCCCAAAATACTCTCCCCCTCCCCAGCCTCGTTAAGCCCCCAGGAATAATTGCCTCCTTAAAGGCAGCTAATTGATTTCTGCTCGCTGATTAAAGCCTCTGCGGGTACCGGGGGACATGCGGGGGCGATCGATGGCTGTCAAGCATCCGCTTGGTCCCCCCTCTTTTGGGGCGGGGGTGGGGCTTGTCCCCCGTGTGTCCCCTGGGGTGTGGGGCCATTGAACAGGCGTGAAGGGAATGAGGGGATGCACCGCCAGTGTGGTTTTTTTGGGGTAGGGAGGGATGATGATCCTGTGGACCTTATAGGTGCCACCGAGGTTGATGCTACCTCGGTGTTGTCACCCGGGGCCACCGAACCGCTGTGGCGGGCGGCACTGGGAGCGGCCCGGGGCTGCTCTCCGCCTGTGTGTCCGTGTCCCCCTCCCCCGTCCCCGCGTCCTTCGCTCACCCCCGGCGCTGGCGGCGCCTGTCACTTGCCATCGCGTCCTGCTGTCCCCGCCGAGGCTGATGGAGATGGCAGGCGACGGAGCGGGCGCAGCCGCGTGTCCCCGTGTCATGAGCCCGCCGGTGCTCAGCCCCCCGGGGACGGCTCTTTTGGGTGGCCCGGCCATGCCCGCGGTGGCACCTGCGGCTGCCCCGTCGTCGCTGTGGCCTTTGTCACCAGCGGTGACATCCCATCCCACAGACCCACGGTTGACCTCGATGGATGCTGGCCACGCGGGTGTCACCTGGGCTGTCCCAAATTGTGGACCCCCGTGGGAGGGGAAATTGAGGCAGGGAGAAGGGGCGGGCCCTGGGGACCATCCCCCGTGGGTGCTCTTCTGTGGGGACACAGGTGATGGAATCCAGGGCTGTCCTCATCTCCACGAGGATGTTCGGAGTGCTCGCGGTCGAGGCGTGGGAACAGGGCGTGGCTCGGGTGACCACGCGGGGTCGAGGGCACCGAGGGGTCCCGAGCGTTTTTAGGGGAGGGTCAGTGGGGCAGCCGGGACCGATCCCACCACCCTGCCTCAGTTTCCCTCCCCCGGAGAGCGGGGGGTCGCAGGTGGGCGGGGCGGGGGCGTTCCCGTGGGCGTGGTTAAACAGAGGCGGGGGCGTGTCAGGGGGGCGG
>VZRL01003536.1:409177-420475 GCA_013397895.1 Origma solitaria | reverse complement strand
CCCGCAACCGGCCGAACGCGGCCCCCTCCCGCCACCCTCCACCCTGGTGCAAGGTCCCCAAGGCAAACCGGGGAGACCGGGGAAACCGGGACCGCCGGGACCGCCCGGAGAACCGGGACCACCGGGGCCGGTGGGCGCGCGGGGTGAAGCAGGAAGACCGGGACCCCCGGGATTGCCGGGGCCGGGGGCTACGGGCGCGGTGAGCGCGGCCACCTACAGCACAGTGCCGCGGGTCGCCTTCTACGCCGGCCTCAAGAACCCTCACGAGGGCTACGAGGTCCTCAAGTTCGACGATGTGGTCACCAACCTGGGCAACAGCTACGACGCCGCCTCGGGCAAGTTCACCTGCGCCATCCCCGGCACCTACTTCTTCACCTACCACGTCCTCATGCGCGGCGGCGATGGCACCAGCATGTGGGCCGACCTCTGCAAGAATGGGCAGGTAAGGCTGCCCATCCCGGCTCTCTCCGCGGGAACAGGAGCTGTGCTGTCCCCCTCCCCAAGTACGGGAGAAGGGCTCTGCGTGCTTCCTCGGGGTGCCCTGTCCTTTTCCTGGCCTCAGCGATGCGCCCTCTGGGTGTTCCATCCTTCTCCTGGCCCCAGGAATGCACTTCCAGGGTGCCCCATCCTCTCTGTGCTGATGATGGACTGTGGGTCCGTCTCCAGGGGCCCCATCCTTTTCCCAGCCCCGGCGGTGCACTCCCTGGGTGCTCCATCCTTCTCCTGGTCCCAGTGATGCACCCCCAGGGTGCCACATCCTTCTCCCAGTGCTGGTGATGGGCTCTGGGTGCTTCCCCAGGGGCCCTATCCTTTTCCCAGCCCCAGAGATGCATCCCCAGGGTGTTACATCCTTCTCCCAGTGCTGGTGATGGGCTCTGCGTGCATCCCTGGCGTGCCACATCCTTCTCCCAGGCACTGACATGCACCCCTGGGGTTCTTCATCCTTCCTCCAGTGGCAAAAATGGGCTCTGGGTGCACCCCCAGAATGCCCTGTCCTTTTCCTCTCCCCAGGGATATACCCCCAAGATGCTCCATCCCTCTCTCGGTGACAATGATGGGATTTGGGTGCGTTTCCAGGGTGCCACACGCTCTCCTGAGCAGGGAGGTGTAAACCCAGGGTGCTCTGTCCTCCCAGTGACACAATGGACTCTGGGTGCACCCCCGAGCTGTTCCGTCGTGCTCCCAGCTCTGGAGCTGCATCCTCAGCGTGCCCCATCTTCCTCTCAGTGCCAGAGCTGCTCCCCCAGGATGCTCCATCCTTCTCCCAGTGGCAATGATGGGCTCTGGATGCCTCCCCGGGGCACTCCGTCCTGCTCCCTGCCCTCAAGGAGCACCCCGGAGGTGCCCTGTCCTTCTGCTAGGGACAATGAAGGGCTCCAGGTCCACCCCTGGGGTGCCCCATCCTCCTCCCGTTCCCAGACGCTCCCCTGAGTGCCCTGTCCCTTTCCCAGTGCTGGGGACAGTCACCATCCGCCCTGACGTGTCCCCAGGGGTTTCCCTCAGCCTTTTCCTTGGCCCCGGAGATATGTCTTTCGGTGCCTTGGGGTGCCTTGCGGTGCCTTGGGGCACCCCCACAGCGTCCGCGGGGTGCCCTGCCCCCCTCCCCCGGCCATGCCATTGTCCCTGCTGCTGTCCCTGGGGGGGATAGGACTCCTCGGCAGGGACAGTATCCGTGATGGCCTCGAGGGGGACAGAACCTGCCCCTCTTTTAGGGGGCTGCACCCCCAGCCCGGAGCCGGCTCTGCTGCAGCTGTGACGGGAGAGACGTCCCCAACCCGGCCGGGCTGCGTGGGGACACCGCGGGGGACACACACCCGGAGGGTGGCTCCATCCTTCCTCCTCCCCGCTCCCGCATCCCCCCGACCCCATCCCGCTAAGCCCCCCAATGCCAGGGCTCAGCCTCGCCATCCCCGCGGTTTTCGGGTGCCCCTTTTCCACGCCATGCCCCCCTCCCGGCCGCGACTCGAGGGACAAGACGTGGCTGTGACCCCCGGGATGGCACCCGAGCTCAATTCCCCTGGATGTCACCGCAGCCGGCATTCCCGCCGGGATCACCCACCCCGCTGCTCCTTCCCACCGCTTCCTCCGGCATCGCACCCCGCCGTGCATCCTTGTCCCGAGAATGTAGGACCCCGAATTAACCCAAAACTGAGTTATCACCCCAAAACCAGCCGGGGTGTGAGGGAAGGAGTGGGAGCCTTGTCACGGCCACCGCGCTTCACCCCTCGGCTCTGAGCCCTTCCGAGAGGGAGCACAGCAGGAGCCGCTCGGCAGCTTTTCTCCATCCAAACAGCTCAAATTTCCTTTTATTGGGATTTTTTTGTCTTTCCCCACCCTCCAGCCCCGAATTTTGGGGGGTCCCAGCACCGCTTGGTACTTCTGGCTCTTTTTTCCAAGCAGCATCTGTGTAACTCCGGACTGAGCACCCCAAAAACTCACCTCAACCCTTTTGCCTCCCCCAAAATATTTTTGGGAACCACCCCAAACCTTCCCACCTCCCGGCTCTGTGGGGCATCGACATTCCTGGATGAATTTCCAGAAGCTCTGGAGCCCCTTGTCAAGAGAAGCCGTGCTCGGGCGGGTGATGCAGCTTAATTAACTGCTTGTTAATTACTAACAAGGCATCGCGGCATCGATATCTATAAAGATTCCCCCCAGTGCCCCAAATAATTTTAAAATGGGGTTATTTAAGGGATTGCTTCCAAAAATCCCCCATCCTTGGCATGGTGTGGGGCTCCCAGCGGATAAAGGTCGATCCTGGCATCTTCAGAGCAAATCAGAACTTGGGGGGCCCCCTCTGACCCCCAAATTTCCCCTGAGTGCTGCCGGTTTGGGGGCAGCCCATCACCGTTGGGTCGGGGCTGGAGTTAATGAGAGCCAGGGGAGCTGCTGCTGGTGGTTAATTAGCATTAATTATTATTTGTATTAGCCCGTAGCTGAGGCGAGGGCAGTGGGAGGGGGGAGGTGGATGGTCGGATTGATGGATGGATGGACAGGGGGTGGTACCGGGTGGTTTTGGGGCACCCATGGTAAAGAAGGGCCATCCATGGCTCAGGGAGGGTCACAGCCCCAGGGGTCCCTGTTGGGGATAGTCCCCAAGGGTGCACAAGGACCTGCTGGGGGGTCCTGGGGCCACCCACTGCCCTGTCTGGGGTGTGGGGGAGTATCTGCTGCTGCACCCAAGGGTCCTGGGGGGCACCCGCTGGTGTGCCCAGGGGGATCTGAGGGGGGGCACCCACGGCTGCATTCAGGGGTGCTGGGGGGCACCCGGTGCTGTGCCCAGGATCCTGAGGAGCACTCCCAGCACTGCGTTTGGGGGTCTTGAGGGGCAGCTGCTGCCACGCCTTGGGAGTCCTGGGCCATCTGGGTACGTGGGACACGTGGTGTCCCCAAGGCCCCAAATGTCAGTGCGAGCAGCTCAGCCTAGGCATGGCAGCGCCCCGCTGTCCCCTGTCTGCCTGAAAGCTCTTGGGCGCAGCCACCTTGGGGACCACTCCAGAGAGTCCCCAGCACCAGGGACACCCCCAGCATTGTCACTGGGGTCAGGGAGAGTGGCTGCAGCACAGTCCGGGCCGGGGCCATGTCACCGCCACGGTTCCCGCCTCTGGGTTGAGCCATGGGTAAACTGAGGCACAGAACAGGACAAGGGGGTGAAGGCCATCGCGGGGGGCTGTGGTGGCAGCCCCCCCTCCTGTGCCACTGCGGTGCCGGGAGCGGCTCAGCCCGGGCCCAGCGCTGCCATTTATCTTCCCTGGTTAGCGAGGGCTGGCGGCGCGCGGTGACGAGGCGGCTCCCTAACGAGGGAAGACGGATGGCACCGGGCAGCTCCAGCTGTGGCGGGGGGGACAGCGGTGGGAGCCCGGCGCCAAATGGCTTGTTTTGGTTCTCCTTCCTCACTGCTCCTTACCCCGCTCCTCTTCCTCAGCAAAACCCCAGGAAAGGCAGCGTGCCCTGGAGATTGGGGCGCTGTGACTGACTGGGATTCAGTGTCCACCCCGGGGGTGGGGACCCTCGCGGTGGCAGGGTAGACACAGGGTGACTTTTAAGAGGGTGACAGCGTTGGTGGTGGCATGAGGGACACGGCTGCGTGGGTGAGAACAAATCCTATGGGATCACCAAGCAATCAGTCGGTTCCAGAGTTTACAGCCTCTGACGCCAGGCTGCCGGTGGGCTCGGGGAGGTGCAGCTGCACCCCTGGGGAGGAGTGGCCCCCTGGGACCCCTGTCCTGAGGGCAAAGGATGGGACTGCATGGGGACAGCCCTCTTTCCCCCGCCGCTCCGGGACACCGCAGCCGCTAGCCGGTGCCTGTCCGCCCCGCGTGAGCCAATTAAGAGCCGATTCTCGTCGGTTGTAATTAGCGGCACCTTCTCCCGGCGCAGCGCTTCTGCATTTCACTTGGGATTTCACCAGCCGCCTTGTCACTGTCACCCAGCGCCGCGATCTCCCCGCGAGGCGCCGGCGGAGATTTGATTACCCAAAGAATTCTGCAGCGGCAGCGGGCTCCAGCCACGGAGCCGCTTCTCCAGGCGGTGACGGCTCTCTGGCTCTGCCAGCACCGAGGAAACCTTTATGGGGTAGCATCCCGCCCCGCAGTGGGTGCAGGTCCGTGTGTGGGGGGGGGGATTTCAGTTCAGCCCTCTCCACACGCTCAGGGTCCCCGTGCAGCTCCTGGGAAGTGCTTGGGGACGCGCTGGGTTCAGTGGTTTGGTTTGGGGCTGGGCTGGGGGACGGCGTCCTGTGTATCCTGGTCTGGTATCCAAATCCAGAGATGGAGTCCTGTGTCTCAGCTGAGGTCCTGCATCCAAATCTGAATCATGGGTCCCATGATGGAGCTGTGGTCCCACACTCTGGCGTCCTGTATTCGAGACATGGTCCCACATCTGTCTGGAGCTGGGATCCTGTGTCTGAGCTGGGGTCCTGCACCCAAGTTCGGGTTCAGGGTCCTCTGTGTGAGCCGTAGTGCCATGTCTGGATCTGGAGCTGTGCTCTCTTGTTGGAGCCGCGGTGCCATGTCTGACCCACGGTGCTGCATCCAAACCGGGACTGGGGTCCCACGTCAGAGCTGTGATCCTCATTCCTATATCAGAACGCAGAGATAGGCTCCTGTGTCTGGGCTGCAATCTTGAGCCGCAGTTAGAGAATCCAGAGCCGCAGTGTCGTGGTCCCCCATCCAAACCCAGAGCCGCGGTCCCACCTCTGTGCCCGCCGGGTCAGGGAGAGGCTCTGGGCGATGCTCGGAGGAGCCACCTCCGCCCGGGACCCGTTCACCCGCGGGTGGGGATCCAGGGCACCCCACGCTACCCCAGGGCGGGTGGGTCTGGTTGTGGGTGAGCCAGGACCCGGCGTGTCCCGTGGGATCCGCGGGCTGAGGTGTGCCCTGAGCCGGTTCCGCGGTGTCCCCTGGGCAGGTCCGGGCCAGCGCCATCGCACAGGACGCCGACCAGAACTACGACTACGCCAGCAACAGCGTCATCCTGCACCTGGACGCGGGGGACGAGGTCTTCATCAAGCTGGACGGGGGCAAAGCCCACGGCGGAAACAACAACAAGTACAGCACCTTCTCCGGCTTCATCATCTACTCGGACTGAGCCTGGAGCCGCCACACCGCCCCCGGCACCCCCCGCAGCCGCCCAGCCCCACGGCATCGCCCCTGGCATCCCCCGCACTGACCCCCCAGCCCCACGGCCTCTCTGTGCCGTGGTTCCGCTCCCTGCTGCCCGCCAGCCCCACGGCCTCCCCTCGCTCCTGCGCAGCCCCACGGCATCCCCCCGCCACGGTCCAGCCCATGGATCCCCCGCTCCCGGCGCTGCCGGTGCCTTCGGTGCCCAGAACCCCGCTCTTCCCGTTACTCTCGCCACGGCTGCCAGCTGAGGGCTTGGGGCTCCAGAGGGTTGGGGGGTGGCAGGAGGCTGGGGGTGACCCCTGCGCTGCCCCACGGCTCCCCCATCCCCGGCTGCGCCCCCCTTGCCCCTCCCCTGCTCTCNACGGCCCCGGGCGGGGGGGCTGTGCTGGGGCGGGGGGAGCCGCCGTCCTGCCCTCCCGCGCCGGGGTGACAACATGGTAAAGCAGAGCTGTGATCTCTCCCCGTCTGCTGTCTGTGTCCCCGATGTCCCCCACCCTGGGGACGAGGTCTTCCTGCCGCCACCTCCCTGTTCCAGCTTGGTTTATCAAATCAGCCCAGCCAAGAGAGGCTCCCTGTCCCTCTGCCATCTTCAGTGGGGACACTTGGGGTGCCACCACTGCCATGTCCCTGTCCCCAGAGCCCAGGGGGCCCAATGTAGGGCTGTCCCCTGAGTAACACAGCATTGTGAGAGTGGGGACACGGACAGGCCACACAGAGCCACTGGGACCCTCGGGCACACGTGCCCGTCACCACTGCCTCGGCACGGGCAGGACGTGGCCCAATTAGAGGTGACAGCGGGAGCCCGGGGCCAGCGGCCGCCTCCGGAGTGGCTGTGGTGGGATCAAAGGATGGGAGCCCGGGGGACACGGAGTGGCCTTGGGGATATGACGGGGCTGCGTGTCCTCCTGGCTGTGTGTGTATCCTAGGTGTGTGTGTGTCCCCAAGAATGTATGTTCATGTCCCCAGGTGTGTGTGTGTGTGTGTGTGTGTGTGTCTGTTCCAGGGGGAGTGTGTGTGTCCCGAGGGGGGGTGTGTCTCCCAGGTGCGTGTGGCCCCCAAGTGTGTGTGTGTCCCCAGGTATGTGTGTGTCCCCAGGTGTATGTGTGTCCTCAGATGTGTGTGTCTCTCCAGGTGTATGTGTGCCCCCAGGTGTGTGTGTGTCTCCAGGTGTGTGCGTGTCTCCAGGTGTGTGTGTCTCCAGGTGTGTGTGCCCCCAGGTGTATGTGTGGTCCCAGGTATGTGTGTGCGCCCAGGTGTATGTGTGGTCCCAGGTGTGTGTGTTCCAGGTGTGCGCTCCCTCCCCCAGCTCTGTGTGTGTGTCCCAAAGCCTAGTGGGTCCCGGCGCTATTCCCCAGCACCGATTACAGCTGGAGGCGGTGACGGGGCTGGGCTGGATCGCAGCCCCGAGCAGAGAGCCGAAGAATCCCGAAAACGGTGCGGCCGAAGCCCCGCTCGGGGACCCTCCCGGACCCTCCGGGACCTTCCAAGACCCCCGGGACCCCCGGGACCCCCCGAGACCTTCCAAGCACTCCACCCGCCGGGGCGCTGAGGTGCTGCTGCTGCCCCGGGAGCCGCCGGCAGGGGGCGCAGGCGGCGGCGAAACTGCAGCTCCCATGGTGCCTCGCGCGGGGCTCAGAACTACAACCCCCATGTGGCATCGCGCGGAAAGCAGCCAATGGGAGTCGGAAGGCGGTGCGGGGCCAATCAGGGAGCGGGGCGGGCCCTCGCGGGCCATTTAAAGGCGCGGCGGCGGAAAGGCGGCGGGAGTGGGGCCGGGGCCGGGGCTTTTGGGGCCGGGCTTTTGGGGCCGGGCTTTTGGGGCCGGGCTTTTGGGGCCGGGCTTTTGGGGCCGGGCTTTTGGGGCCGGGCTTTTGGGGCCGGGCTTTTGGGGCCGGGCTTTTGGGGCCGGGGCTTTTGAGGCCGGGGCCGGGGCTTTTGAGGCCCCAAAGGAGGTGCAGGGACAGTGAGGAGGCCGTGACTTAAGAGGGTGTCAGGTCGTGAGAGGCACAAAGTGGGCAGTGTTACCACTATGGCGTACATAGTTACAGGAGCAGTTTGGAGCTGAGGCGCCTCTCCTTTCGGATCGCCCTGGATCCCATTCCTGAGGAAGCTCCGTGAGCACCAGCAGCATTCCCGAGGGACCAGCTCCTTCCACGGGGCCGTGTGCCCCAGCGACACGGCCTGCCCGGGCAGCCTGGGAGCTGCACAGGAGACCCTGGGATTGGAGGGCCTCAAAGGAATCACCACGCACTAAACGCAGTGCCCAGCACATGATACAGCCCAGGACTGTAAATAGTTTCCCACTTCATCCTTTAAAACGTGTAAAGGACTCCGGGCTCGCTCTGTCTCCCCTAAGCCTGGCTCAGACCCTGCTCCCCCAGACCCACAGTGGGTGCAGGCACAGCCCGGCCCTGCACTTCACCCACTGCAGTAACTGCACCAAAATGCTGCACCAACGGAAAGACTCAAATCCACGCTCAGAATTTATGTGGAATCTGCTCAGGGAATTCTAACATTGTTTCCTCCCTGTTGCAAAGATCCCAGGTGAATTCATCCAGTGCCAGCAGTTGGATGTTTGGAGAAGGGAGGTGGGCTGGGGTCCCGTAGGGGTCAGAAACTGTTCAGGGAACTTCCCTGTCATCCATCCCAGAGCACCTCTGGCAGTCACATTCCTACCCCCCCAGACTGGCACTGCTGGGACCGAAGCTCCTTCACAGCAGCAGCTCCAGAGATTCCTCAACAGGAATTCCTCCCTTGGTTTTAATGGGGCATTCCTGCTAATATACACAAAGGGAAGAAGAAAAGTTTCAAGAGATTTAACACCACCCTAATACACCTTATTGCAGGTATCAAGCAGAATAGAATTAAGGCCAAAGGAATTGCCATGCACCAGAAATTATTACCAATATAAAATCACAAAGGACTATCAATATAAAATCACAAAAAGTAGATGATCATTCCCTAGCTATTGGCATACTGGGTGAGTCACCTGGTGCTGGCAGTTTGGTGTTTGGAGAAGGAAGGTGACCTGGGTTCCCATCTGGGTCAGAAACTGTTCTGGAAACTTCTCTGTCATCCATCCTGGAGCTGCCCTGGCAGCCACACTCCCACCCTAGAACACCACTGGTGGGGCTGAGGCCCCACAGCAGCAGCTCCAGTACCTCAAGAGGCACCTCTTGGCTCCCCCACACCCATCCCACAGTCATGCCAGGTTTCCTCTCCAGCTCGGCCCCAGGCTTCCCCAAGTGTAGTCCCAGGCTCTGGTTCCTTTAAGGAATTTTATCGTGGTGCAGCAGCTCAGTAACAGCTTGAGATGGAGCCTGAGGGGATGGACCCCAGAAGAAGACCCCCCAGGCCTCCTTCCATCCCCTCCCAGTCTGTGCACCTGACAGTGGGGTCTTCCTGCTGAGCCATTGGCTCCTGCTGTGTCCGAGTTGGCACCCACTTGCCTGGTGCCACAGGGCCCTGGGCCCTTTGGGTCAGTGCCAGGTCCTGGCTGCTTGCTGGGGACTCTGGCCATTTCCCCACAGAGCTCCCCCCAGAGCTCCCACAGCAGCTGCTCCCCAAGCTCTCTGCACTGAATGTGCTTCTCAACACGAGGGACCCTCACTACACACCCCAAAGTGCAACACAGCAACATCCCCAGGCACCCCAATCCACAGCTGCACCCACAGGCTAGAGCTTCCTTTGTCCCCTTTAAAAATCCAGCACACAACTCATGGTTCCACAGGACATCCTCATCCTCGAACTGGAGGGACACGGGTGTGAAGGGTGGGCTGCTGGCTGGGTGAGGAATTGGCTGGATGGACACAGCCACAGAGGTGTGGGCAGTGGTCCCATGTCTGGGGGAGGGCGGTGACTGGGGTGTCCCTCAGGGGCTCTGCCATGGCCCCGGGGCCCTGCAATCCCTTCCTCACTGACACGGACAGGGGGTCAAGCCCACCCTCTGCACGTTCATGAAGGAGACACGAAGCTGAGCGACGCAGGTGACACAGGAGAAGGATGGGGTCATCCAGGGGGACCTGGACAACCTTGAGAAGTGGAACCAGGAGAACATGATGAAGTTCAATAAAGCCAAGTGCAAGGCACTGCCCCTGTTTAGGGACTGTCCTGGGGTGGCATAATGATATCTTGTATTCGCTATCGTTTTGTAAGCTTGACCAGAAATATGGTCCTGTAGCTTTAACTGTGTCCCGCAGCTGGGAGCTCTGCCGCCAGCGTGGGATGTTTTGAAACTTTCCCCAGCTCTCCTACGGGGGAGTGAGAAGGAAGGGACACTGGGTTTTTTTGGGTTTTTTTTGGCTCAGTCAGTTGCTGCTGCTGGTGGCTGGTGCTACTGGTGTGGCTGCTGCTTGGGTTGGTTTTTTTTTCCTCCCTGGGATTGTTTTTCATCGTTCTGGACCCTTTTCTTCGACTTGCTTTCTCATCCGAGAACCTGAGGAGCCCCGGGGGACAGCGGACGAGAATCGTCCAGGGAGCCACCGGAGGAACTTCACCTAGCCCCTTTGGGGCCCCCCAGAAAGGGGAAGCTACACCTGAGGAAAAGGACACTAAGTTCATCAGCTGTTTGTTCAGGTTTTCTGACCCCTTTTCCCCTTTTCCCTTTCCACTGTGTGGTCTGTTAATTAAACAGTTCTTTCCACTTTCGGCTGAGATATTCTGTGTTGTGGGGGGAGGGGTGCCAGAAACCTCTGCTGTGGGGGGAGGCACCTGCTCGGAGTGCTTTCCACCTAGCATATTTGTCTAATCCAAGACAGGGACAATCCCAGGCACCAGCACATAGTGGGAAAAGAGCTGAGAGCAGCCCTGCGGAGAAGGACTTGGGGGTTCAGATGGAGGAAAAGCTGCCCCTGAGCCAACAGCGAGCACTGGCAGCACCAAACGCCAAACGCAGCCTGGGCTGCAGTAAAAGCGGAGTGCCCAGAGGGGCGTGAGAGGGGCTGCTGCCCCTACACTCTGGGACGCTGTAACGACATCATCCTTTAGGGTCCCGTCCCACTCAAACCCTTCGGTGACCGTGATTCCACGACAATGAATCGTCGGGGGTTCCGTTGCTCCCGGCACAGCTCCATCGCCGCCAGCGGCACGAGCGACAACGCCCCGGGGCTGCCGGGCAGCGGCGGATCCCCGAGCGCGAGTGACAACGGCCGCGCTGTCCCGCGGCCGCTGCTCCCGGCACGTCCCGGCCGCGCGGGGGGCGCTGCTCTCGGCTGCAGGCGGAGGCGATTGCAGAGACCATTCTCGGTGAACGAGCTGTGCCTCGTCCCTTGCACGGCGCCGCCACTGCCGACCCCACGCGTGGGTTGTGCCGGCCCCGCTGGGGACGCGGTGGCTGGGTCAGTGCGGCTGTGCCGGGGCTGCGGGGGCGGAATGGGGACACGGGGGTCTGCAGGGGGGGAGGCCGGGCTGCCGGGGGCTCTGACTAAAGGGGTGATAGGATCGTGAGAAAAGCTATGGGGGCCAAAAGACGGGAGGCTGAGTGGGCTCGAAGGGGAATGTCAGGACCCTTGGGGAGGCTGTGGGAGGGGGCTGTGTTCCAAAGGGATTTGCGGTCTTTGGGGAGGCTCTGGGGGCCCACGGGAGCAGTAGGAGCATGTAGGACCGTTGGGAATCCAAGGAGACCCGAAAGGGGGACAGGGTTTTGGGAGAGCTCTGGGGCTCTGAAGGGGGTTGA
>VZRL01003536.1:396706-409093 GCA_013397895.1 Origma solitaria | reverse complement strand
TGTCCCCCAGCAGCCCCATGCCCCAGCCCCATGCCCCCACCGGGGCGCAGAGCCCCCCGCCCCAGGAGGGCTCCGTGTCCGTGGTGCTGCGAGTGAGGCCCCCCACGCCTCGGGAGAGAGCTGCACCCCCCGTGCTGCAGGTCCTGAACCAGCACGTGGTGCTGCTCAGCCCCGAGGAGCCGGGCAGTGCCGGCGGTACAGCCCCACCCGCCCGCAGCCCTGCCCGCAGCCCCGGCCACCGCCGCAAGAACCTCAAATTCGTGTTCGACCACGTTTTTGACGAGGGGGCCACGCAGGAGGAGGTGTTCCAGCACTCCACGCTCCCTCTGCTGGACACCCTCCTCGCGGGCTACAACTGCTCCGGTAAGTCCCGGCACAAACCTCTCATCCTTGCAGGAGCTCCTGCCCCATCTGCTCCCAGGCCGGGTGGGCTCAGCAGAGCCCTGGATTTATTTTGGAAGCCCTCACGCCTCTCGGGGAATGGGGCGGCACAACATCAACTCAAAACCACACCGCCTGAAGCTTGTTGGTTCCAGCGGTGCTGGGCACTCTGGGAGATGGGATGGAGAGAAGGGAGATGGGCACTGGGGTAGAGGTAGAGGTTAGGCAGGAGCCTTCCAGGCATTTTGAGGGATCACTTGCTCTTGTCTGTCCTTGGTCAGGAAGGAGGGGAAGAAATGAGGTGGATGCATGGGGAAAGAGTTCCTTGGCTTTGCCATCCCTTCCCAGGCTTAATGGCTCCATAGAGCAGGGCCTGGCAGGTCCTGGCCGGCTCGCACAGCCCCTCGCTGCTGCTGCAGCCCTGGAGCCGTTCCTGGCTGTTGGCAGCAGTTGGATGCCAGAAGCACATTCCCGGGAGGAGCCCAGTGCCCTCTGGGCTCACCCTGAACCAGGTGTTCAGATCAGGGGATGCTGTTCCAGCTCTCGGCTGCCCCTGTCCCTCAGCCCCTGCACTAAGTGCTGCCCACGGGAGAAGGGCTGAGGCTCCAGATCAGGGTCCCACCCAGACTTAGAGGCTTCAAAAGAGGTCCTGGAAAATGCGGGTAAAAGATCTGGAAGCAGAAACATCTTACGGGGACAGCTGGGGGAAACTGGGTTTGTCCCAAGGCAGGGTCAGAGGTGACCTGAGCATGGGAGCAGCACTCATTTGGGGACTCGTTCTGTCCCTGCTGCTTTAGAGAGGCTAAAACCAGGGAGGAAAATTGCCCTGAGGAGCAGTGGGGAAGGTTATGAGCTTTGCCTCCTCCCTGTGGGAAGCTCCCTCCTGCTCTGCTCTGCTCTGCTCTGCCCTCCAGCCAGGAGCTGACCTTCTGGTGCACCAGGTGAGTAATGATAGATCATTTCACCACCCACCTCTTCTCCTCCCAGTGTTTGCTTACGGCGCTTCAGGAGTTGGGAAAACCCACACCATGATGGGCTCCAAGGGCAGCCCTGGCATCGTGCACCTGGCCACGGTGGAGCTGTACAAGAGGCTCGAGGCCATGAAGGACAAGAGCTGTGAGGTCCTCATCTCCTATCAGCAGGTTTGCTGCGGCCGTGTGTCCCCTCCTGCCTCGGGGTCCCCAGGGAAGAGATTTGGAGTGCCACACTCAGGGTACCTGCAGTGCCCCTGCTGTGCCCACAGGAGTCCACAGGGCAGCCTGACTGGAAGCAGGATCACCCACTCCGTGGGGTGAACTGGTGCTGCTGGTTTCTGCCAGCTGGAGCAGGGGCGTTTTTCTCTCCCTTGCTGTGCTCCACAGAGCAGTGAGGGCTTCCTGGCTGGAAGGGCTGGAGAGGAGTGGGGTTGGGGGGACTGCCCAGCAAAGCACCAGAGCTGTCCCTGCCTTCCGAGCCCCGTCAGCTGCTCCCTGTGGAATGAGGTCCCAGAGGTGGGGGCAGGGGGGACACCCAGCTGTGCTGGACCCTGCAGGGGTACCCAGCTCCTCTCCCAGCTCTCTGCCAGAGACCAAAACCTCAGCCTGAGCTCGATTTCCTGCTCCAGGTGTACAAAGAACGTGTCTATGACCTGCTGGAGCCCCGGGGCCCGCTGAACATCTGGGAGCAACCTGGGAAAGGAGCCGTGGCACAGGGCCTCTCCTTCCACCAGGTCTGGGCACAAAAAAGGATCAAGGGCTGGGCAGGCTTGTCTGCACCAGTGCTGAGAGCGGCTGGGGGTCCTGGGGCACAGGGGTGTGGAGGTCCCAGGTGCCTCCTGCACGGCTCCTGGCTGGCAGCAGACGTGGCCTCGAGCTGCCATGGGCCCGCAGAGCTGCTGGGTACCTCGGCCCCAGTGCCCGGGGCTGCTCAGCCTCGGGGTGTCCGGGTGCTGTGTCCAGGTGCTGATCCAGCCCCCTTCTCCCCCAGCCCACGTCACCAGAGCAGCTCCTGGACATGTTGGCCAAGGGCAATAAAAACCGGGCACAGCGTCACACCAAGGCCAACGCCACCTCCTCCCGCTCCCACGCCATCTTCCAGGTGAGGGCTGCTGGCCATGGCATCGCTCCCATTGCTGCTGGAAACAAGGCTGGGAAACTGCCAGGACCAACACCCCGGGGCTGTCCCCCTCAGCAATGAGCTGGGAATTTCGCTCCCCAGGGCCTCTGTACATGTGCTCTCTGCTTTCTCAGTGCAAAGCTGCTAGTGGATTTCAATTCCAGCCAGGCCCTTGCCCGAATTCGCAGGGCTGTCACGGCTGCCTGGGCAGATGGAGGCTCTGGCTGTCACTTCAGCCTGAGCCTGGTGCCTCGCCCCTTGCTGCTTGCAGGGGAGCAGCCCAGGTGTCTGGATGCTTTTCCAGACTCTTTGGGGACCCGACCAGCCGTACCCCTCTCTATCATTGAGCGTGGGAGATGCTGATTGTTCCCATAGCTGTCCCTTCCTGCCAGATCCTTTCCCTGGCTCTGCTCCTCTTGTTATCACCAGGTGTTTGGCTCGTCCTCACAACATGCCAGGTTCCTCTCCTCCTCCTTGCCTCATTTCCCCATAGGATTCACTGGCCCTTGCCCTGAAAACACAGAGCCCTGTCCCTGCTGGGGCTGCTGCTCCAGAAGCTTTGTGGAGCCACAGTCTCAGCCCCCTCTGTCCTCGCAGATCCAGGTGAAGCAGTGGGACCCTGCTGGTGGCCTTGCCAGGGATCTGCGCGTGGCCAAGCTGAGCTTCATTGACCTGGCGGGCTCGGAGCGAGTCTGGGACACCACGGGCCGGGGCGAGGGGCTGTGGGAGGGCACCAGCATCAACCGCTCCCTGCTGGCCCTCAAAAGTGTCGTCCTCGCGGTGGCCGAAGCCAAGGTGAGGCCATTCCCGGCCGGCCCCGCCGGGCTCTGGTTCTCCAGGACGGGCCCGGGTGTCCCCAGGGCGCAGAGCTGAGCGGAGCCTCGGTATCTCGGGACAGGGCGGGCAGAGCCATGTGCCGTTCCGGGACAGCAAGCTGACGCTCCTGCTGAAGGACTCGCTGGGCGGCAGCTGCCGCAGCACCATGATCGCGGCCGTGAGCCCCGCGGCGAGCGCCGGCCCCGACACCTGCAGCACGCTCCGCTTCGCCAGCCGGGCCAGGCACATCCTGCTGCCGGTGAGCACCGCGTGGGACCTGCCGGGGCTCGGGAGCTGCCGGGCTGGGGGCAGCAGGGTGCGCGGCAGGGAGGATTGGTGGGTTCCTCCCGTATCCCGTGGGAATCTCCCAAGCCGGCGGTGCCGCTGCGGGCAGGAGCAGCCGATGGAGCTGCAGCAGCGTGTGCCTGCTCTGCTGCTAAAGCTGCTCAGTCCAGAGCCCCGCAGGGCTTTTGCCCATGGCAGCAAGTCCTTGAGCACAGGTCGTGTCCCCTGCAGACTCCCGGGGGGCCCTGGAGCCTGGAGAAGGCTGCGGAGATGCCCTGCTCCAGCCCCAGAGATGGGTCCGTCCTGCCCCACTGTGTTTTAACCATTGCCTCATCCCAGTCCCTGCAGCTGCAGTGCACCGGGATGTCTCCCAGCAGCTCCAGGGCAGCCTCCCTGCCTGATCTGCAGTTCGAAGCCAGGACACCAAGTCCCCTTCCACAGGAGCCGTGTGGGCACCAGGAACAGAGGTGAGTGTCCTCGTGCCTTCCCCATGTCCCGCTACCTCTTCTCGGCCTGGGTGCACTGGGTTGTCCATGGTCTGGGTGGATGTGTGACCAGAGCTGTGCTTGGAGATGCTGACTTGCCCCGAGGGTCCCTCGTCACACACAGGTGAACGCACACCTCGCAGCTCCGGCTCTCCAGGAAGGGATTTACAGCTTGGAGATGTCCCAGATCCCAAGTTTGACTTTCTTACCCCAACACTCTGCTCACAGCCTCTGCCCTGACGAAATGACTGCGAAGACGGAGGAGGTGGAGGTCCTGGCGCTGGAGGAGCCCATAGGGCTGGAGGGGGCTGTAGAGCTGGAGGAGTCCATAGAGCTGGAGGAGGCTGTATGGCTGGAGGAGTCTATAGAGCTGGAGGAGGCTGTAGGGATGGAGGAAGCTGCAGCTTCCAGCAGCTCCACAGAGCCCAGTGAGGTTACCCCAGTCCTGGGAATGCAGCTGAGCTGTGCCGGTGAGGATTTGGGCTGGGGACGGTAGGAGCTGGCTCCTCTCTTGTGTCTGGGTGGGTGCTGGAGGAGCCGGCGGTGGGACACAGCTCCCGGCTGCGGCGGGCCCAGGTCAGAGGGACGGGCGTGTCCCGAGGTGTCACCCAGCGGGTCCTGCCCGGCGTGGCTCCGGTGTCGCTGTGCAGAGCGATCCGAGCTCGGCAGCACCTCGGGAGCAGCCCTGGGCTCCGGGGAGCTCAGCTCATGTGTGCGATGCGGCTCCCACGGGAGGGATCTCCCTGCCCCAGGAGCCCAGAGCAGCAGTTCTGAGTCGCCTTTCTCCCGTCGCCGATCCTCCTCCCTGGTTCCCTTGCCCGAACCAGTCGGGATGGAGCCTCCCAGCCGGCAGCCGGCTCTGAGTAGGGCTGAGCTCTTCCTCCTCACCCTCCGTGCCACGGCACTACCCAGAGAGCGGAGCTGTGGCTCTGCAGACCCCATTTGCCGGGGACAGCGTGGGCATTGGCCGGGGGCACTGGCCGTGGGGTCGGGGCTGAGATTTGTGCCTGCTTTTTTCCTCTGGGTTGGACAGAGCAAAGAGCGGCTGCAGGGCTGTGGGGGAGTAGATCTGCACTGAGCTGGGGGGGCACAGGGGGTGCCTCGGGGGTTGGGGGTGTCCGGGAGCTGCAGACAGGGAGGTGACTCCGTTTCTTCTCTGCTCCTTTAGCCGAGGTGCCTGTCACCATGCCCGAACCCTCTGTGCCCAGCGCCGACCCGGAATGCTGCCAGGAGCTCTCTTCATGCCCCAGTCCCAGGCCGATGTCTCCCGGGCCGGTTAAGAGGATATTCGAGCCGAGCAGCGATTCCCAGTCAGAAAACTCCCGCAGCTCCGGAACACGGAGCAAGCACCAGCGGAGACGTGGGAAGGCAGCAGAGATTCCCGGGGCGGCGCAGAGCCCCGTGCGGAGCCCCTCTGTATCCCCAGGGCGCCGTTGTGCTAATCCCCAGCCCTCCCTGCCGGCGGACTCCCAAAGCCCTGGCACCTCGGCACCAGCGGCTGCACGGACCCCCAGCCCCCTCCCCGGGCCGGCACCGGAGCTGCTCCCATGTGCTGAGCAGCAGCAGCCAGAGCTCCGAGCAGCGCTCCCGCATCCACCCCCCAGCACCCCGCCCAGCGTTCAAACTCCAAACGCCTCCAGTTCCTCTCTCTCCCGTTCTTCCTGCAGCGTCCCGAGCATCTCCTCCTGCCCCCCAGTGCCCTCCTGCCCATGGTTCCAGCTGCGTCCCCGCATTTGTGTCCCCCCTGTTGGCTCAGCCCTGTTTGTGTGCTTGCAGGTTATGGGTGGGTTTAGGAAATAAGTTGTTAAGTTGTGGTGGTTTTAATAAATAGTTCTGTTCCAAATTCAAGGATGACATGTGGCTGTTCCCTCCTGCCTCCCCCTCATGTGAGGAGCCTGGGAAAGGCTCTTGCTCTGGGGTTGGGCTCCATCCCCCTTCTCCATCATCCCAGCACCTGTGGGTGCCTCTGCACCCTTTGCTGGGCGGGGGCAGTCTGGGCCCCCTCCTCCGTGTCCCAGAGTGCAGGTGAGGGGTGTGGAGGGGCACGCGGCCATCCATGACAACATCTGTCATGTGAGTGTCCTGCCATGCCTCTGTCACTGCAGTGTGATCATGGCCCTGTCACTGCACACACATTTCCAGTTCTTGTTTGTTCCCCATGCTGTGTCTGTTTGTGTCCAGGCACTTCAGAGAGGGAATCAAGAAACCATGAGGGGTGTGAGAGGTTTCACACACACCACCGATGGGCTTTGACCTGTGATTATCATCCTGAGCCAAGGAACATCGCTCGCTGCATGGGTTGGCCTGGTCTCCTCCCCAGGAAGAAGCAATGGCACGAGCATTGCCACTTGGGACCCCATCCCCTGAGTCTGTCCATTTAAAGCCCATCTCACCAAACTGGCCAGCTGTGGTTGAAGATTCTCTTGCCCTCTCTAACAGGCCCTAATCATTAAAGCACAACCCACTGTCCCAAAAGCCAATACCTTCTTGGCAGCACCAGCCATGAAGGTCTGGTCTGCACTAGAGATCCTCCCTAAGTTCCCACCCAACTCAAACCATGATGACATGTCAGGGGTTTCACTGGTCCCAGCACAGCTCCACTGTTGCCAGGGTCATGGGTGACAATGCTCCAGGGCTGCTGGGGACAGGTGGGTTCCAGAGTGGGTGGCAGAGGCTGGGCTGTTTCAGGGCAGGATGCTCCCAGCTGATCCCCGGCTGGGCTGGGTGAGTTCTGCTGGGCCAGAGACCACCCAGAGCGATGGGGGCGAGGCTGCTGGGAGCCACCATTCTCCTCTCCCTGGTGGGTGTTCTCCAGGCCTTTGCCATTGAGAAGAAAGGGGATGTGTTCAAGAAGATGGCGTGCCCTGCCTTCCTGATGTTTGAGAACGTCGCGTACTTGGCGGACATGACCTTTGAGCTGCCCTGCAAGTGCAAGCCCGAGGAGGCCTCCTCCGTGGTCTGGTATTTCCAGAAGAACCTGCGCAGCCATGAAACCACGGTGCTGACGGACTTCAACGGCACCGTGGTTGTGGACTCGAGCCACGTCCGCACGGGCAGCGACCTCCTGAAGCGCTTCAGCATCCGCATGTTCAGTCTGATCGTGTTCCGAGCCCAGGTGAGGGACTCGGGGCATTACCTGTGCGGCACCAAGGAAGGGCTCTTCTTCTATGGCTATGATGTGGACGTGCAGCCCACAACGCAGATCACAGTGGCTTTTCTGGACAACGACCAGCACGTCAAAGAGGACTACACAGAGAAGGAATTCAACCTCTTCACCACCTTCTGGGACTGGACCAGCTGTGACCGCTGTGGGGTGCGGGGTGAGCAGCGGAGGATTGGGCTCTGTTACGTGCAGAGCGCAGAGCTGAACCCCCGGTACCGCACAGCACTGCCCAACGTCACCTCCTGCAGCTCCAGGGCTGTGCCCACGGACTACGGGCGCCTCATCCGCCTCCGGAGCCCCGAGGTGGCCATCCGGAGCTGCCTGGCCCCTTGCCCAGAGAAGGAAGTCCCCGAGGAGGGCGTGCAGTCCATCTCCAACATCGTTTACAAGCTGGGCAAGAAGCCCCAGCTGCCCCGTGTCCCCATCCAGTACCACAGCCAGCCCTCCCGAAGTGACCTGGTCATCTCATGCCCGGGAGCGCGGCCGGAGCACGCCGTGGCCTGGGACAAGGGCTCCACCCGGCTCTACCGCTCCCACTACCTCGTGGGTGTCAAGAAGAACATGAGGGTCTTCATCGACCACGGCAACCACCTGCATCTCCGGCGGGTGCGGAAGAGTGACAAAGCCACCTACTACTGCTGGCAGGAGGGTGAGATGGTGGCCGGCTTCCACCTCAGTGTCACCTTCCAGCCCCGGCGCCAGCGGAGCCCCACTGACCCCGAGTCGAACTTCGTCATGAGGGCCGTGGGCATCAGCTTTGCTGTCATCACCGGCATCTTCTTCCTCATCCACATATCCCACTGCTGCTGGTGGAAGTTCAGGAAACCAGCCAAGTTATAGCAGCTCCCCCACAGGACACTCGGACACTTTGGACCATCCTCACATTTCAAATTTTGTTCAACATTTGGTTTCAACTTTTTGAAGGCAATTTTTTTTTCTAAATTAATCTGGTGATTTTCTTCAGAAATGTCTCTGCTTTTGGGGTGTTTTTAACTCAGCCAGGCTCAGCACAGGGTTGGGAGTCAATGTTTGTACCTCACAAAGTTATCTCAAACATCCCCAAAGGTCGTGGCATCTCTACAGGGTTTTCAGCAGGGAGCAGGATGTGCCCTCCAGGCTCATCTCCTTTGTTCAAGGATGCGACTTGAGGATTTCAGCATTCCCAAGAAAAATCCCTCTGTCCAGGAGGGCACTATGGGTCCCAGCGATGCTCTGGCACTTGAACCATGTGAGCCAAACACCTGGTGATGACATGAGAAGCAAAGTCAGGGAGGGAGGCAGGAAAGGACAGAGCTATGGAAAACAACCTGCATCTCCCACACTCAGGGATGGAGCAGGGTACAGCTTGTTGGGTCCTTGAAGGGCAACAAACCCACCCAAAGCCCCAGCATGAGCTGGGAACGGCTCACACGCAGAGGCAGCTCCATCCCTGACTCTCCCTGTGGACTTTGCCACCAAACTCAGCCCCGAGACAGAGCCTGAGAGTGTCCCCAAGGAGGCACCAGCCAGGGCTGTGGGTGCAGAGCCCAGACCTGGTGCAGGCCAGGAGGGACACAGCCACCAAGGCTCACCTGGCAACATTGCTCTCTACCTTCTCTGAATCGCTAAAAACCTCCCAGCAGAACCAAATGTGATTCCCCCACTGCTCCAGAACTCCCCAAGCCCCCTGGAGCATCCCCCACATGGACTGGAGCTGCCACAGAGGTACTGGAAGCTGAGAACTGCTCCTATATCCTCCCCAGCCTGTGGTTTGCTTGTAGGGAGGCAGAGCTGGCAGCAGGAAGGGCAGATTTCCAGCACAGCTCAGGGATTTGCGCAGGCAGGAATCCAGGACCCACCAACAAGCCCAGCTGGGAGCTGGCTGGAAAAGCATCCAGACACCTGGGCTGCTCCCCTGCAAGCAGCAAGGGGCGAGGCACCAGGCTCAGGCTGAAGTGACAGCCAGAGCCTCCATCTGCCCAGGCAGCCGTGACAGCCCTGCGAATTCGGGCAAGGGCCTGGCTGGAATTGAAATCCACTAGCAGCTTTGCACTGAGAAAGCAGAGAGCACATGCACAGAGGCCCTGGGGAGCGAAATTCCCAGCTCATTGCTGAGGGGGACAGCCCCGGGGTGTTGGTCCTGGCAGTTTCCCAGCCTTGTTTCCAGCAGCAATGGGAGTGATGCCATGGCCAGCAGCCCTCACCTGGAAGATGGCGTGGGAGCGGGAGGAGGTGGCATTGGCCTTGGTGTGACGCTGTGCCCGGTTTTTATTGCCCTTGGCCAACATGTCCAGGAGCTGCTCTGGTGACGTGGGCTGGGGGAGAAGGGGGCTGGATCAGCACCTGGACACAGCACCCGGACACCCCGAGGCTGAGCAGCCCCGGGCACTGGGGCCGAGGTACCCAGCAGCTCTGCGGGCCCATGGCAGCTCGAGGCCACGTCTGCTGCCAGCCAGGAGCCGTGCAGGAGGCACCTGGGACCTCCACACCCCTGTGCCCCAGGACCCCCAGCCGCTCTCAGCACTGGCACAACCACGGCACAGTTTCAGGGTATGTGTTTTTGGGTTGCTGCTTTGTCTCCCCATTTTTCCAGCTGCTTGGGATGGGCTCATGGGACTGCTGGAGGACACGGCTCCAGATGCAATGGTCTGGGTCCTCTTGCACTCCTTGAGGTGGGGTTGGTTCAGCTGGAGGGGGCAGCGATGGATGGACACCCCCAGGCTGGGTTTTGCTCCCCCTCCTCTCTGTGCCAACCTCGGGCAGTGCCTCCTTAGAGCCCCCCAAGAGCCTGAACCCCTTCAGGCTCCCACAGCCTCCTCCACAACACTGTCCCTTTTCTGCCTGCTCAGACCCCCTCATGACCTGCAACCCCTTAAACCACAGCTTCCCCAGTTATTCTGCACCCCCTTTGGGCCCCCAAAACCTCTCTCACAGCCCTACAACCTCTTCGAGCCCCCACAGCCCCCTCCCACAGTGCTGATCCCACCCCCTTTCCTGCCGTGCCAGGGCACATCTGGCACTGACACATCTGGTTCCCTGCACCAGCTGCTCACTGCCACCCTCGTCGGTGACCACCACGTGTGGCAGGAGCATGGCTGGGTTGGGGACAGCTCTGGGTGAGCTGCTGTCCCACGGGGCTGGGGTCACCAGCTCCTCCTGGCCCCTTCCCTGCCCGCCAGCAGCTGATCTCACCTTTGTCTCCTTGAGCCTGGAGGCTTCCAATTAAAACTCCCAGCCCGCTCCCAGTTCTTGTCTCATTCAGGGGGGCCGGGGAAGAGGGGGAGGAGGGGGGAAAGCCCAGCTCTGCCTCCCACCGCTGCCGGCAGTGGCAGCTTGCCGTGCTTTGATGCCTCTGCGTGGGAGAGAATCAATCCCTGGGGAGCAGCGGGTGCCCACACAGGACCCCAAAGCTCCCCAGCCCCCGCTCTGTCCCCCTCCACCCCGCTGTGCACCGCAGGGATGGAGGTTCCCTGTCACCAGAGCTGTCACACAGAGCGTGTCTCCAGGGATGGCACTGTTTGGCTGGGGACACGAGAGTCACTAGGGGATGTGTAGGTGCCCCAAAACGGGAGTTTCTGTGGGCACAACCCCCGCCTGTCGCTGGTGACACCAGCCCAGGACAGCCGGGGGGACACGGGGCTGGCTGGGGACAGGGAGCTTCTGGCGATTAAAGAAGGATGTGACAGCTGCCCCAGTCCCACCTGTATGGTCCCCAGTGGCTCTGGGTCTCCCCAGATGGCACCCACAGTGACACAGACGTGGCCACAGCCCTCCCCACCGCCACTGTTGGTGGCCCAGCGACGGTGGCCGTAGTTCAGCGGGGTGTCCCCGTCCCACGGCAGGCAGGAGCCTTTCCCGGCCATCGGCTGCCATCTGCTGCCTACATTGAGGCCAGTCCCCATCCCTGTTCCCTGTCCCTGTCCCCGCAGCAGAGTCCCAGGGACCTCCCCGTCCCCCAGCTTCACCCCAGCTGCCTCTCGGGGCACGCACTCTGGTGCCATCCCGTGTCACTCATGTCCCCGTGTCCCCAGAACATCCCCATCCCCTGCTCGGGCCGTCCCCAGGACCCATCCATGTCCCAGTTTGTGGCCATTATGCTGTGACTGGAAGGGACAGGGCTGGCGGTGGCCCCGTGCCCGCCCCTGGATCATCCCCCCGCGCTTCCCGGCAGTGCCGTGCCCTGGCACAAAGGCCCCCTCGGCTGTGCCATGGCTCCGGCTCCGCACAAAGCCCCTTTCAGCCGCTGGGGAAAGCCCCTGGCACCCAGCCCTGGCCCCCACCACCCCCTGCCATGGGCCACCAGGGGCAAAAGGCCACCCCAACTCAGTGCATGTGTGGCCAGTGACATGGCCATGCACACCCAGCTGTGTGGGACAGACCCCCACCCGGATCTGGGGTGGCAGACCCATCGGGATGGGATCGACTTCAGAGGCTCGAGCCACTTAATTAACTGCTGGCCTTAATTAGTAGCCTGCCCTCATGGCCAGGCTGGGGTGATGGGCTCTGGGGGCTGGTGCTGAGCTGCTCATGCAGGGCAGGGTCATCCCGGGGGGATGTGGCACAGGAACCACGGAGGGGTGCACATGTGTGTGCATGTATCTGTGTGTGTCCGTGCTTGGGTGTGCTCTGTGTGCTGCACAGGTGTGTTGTGTGCACGTGGGAGGGCACAGGGGCATGTGCCACTCTGGGGGTGTGTGTGTGTCTGTTCAGAGAAAGCGGCACTGTGTGTGTGTCTGTGCATGCTGTGTGTGTACATGTGTGTGCAAGGCAGGGACCGTGTGTGTGTGTCTGTGCATGCTGTGTGTGTACACATGTGTGCAAGGCAGGCACCTCTGTGTGTTCATGGCACAGGGCGTGTGTGTGTGCACACGGCAGGGAGGGGTGTGGACATGGACAGACACGAGTGTGCCTCTGCAGGTGTGTGTGTGCACGAGTGGCTATGTGTGTAAATCCCTTTTGTGTGCAGGAGTGGCTGTGTGTGTGTAAATCCCTTCATGCATCTCTCTCTGTGACCTGCACACGTGTAGATCTCTCTGCGTAGATCTCTCCACACCTGTTTAGGTCTCTATACACAGATCTCACGAATATCTCTGTGGAGATCTCTCACTCAGCACCCCCTGTGCCCCAGGGCATCACACCCAGCCCCCACCCACCCCCCCCATGCCCGTGGCCACCGCTCTGTCC
>VZRL01003536.1:385033-396671 GCA_013397895.1 Origma solitaria | reverse complement strand
CCACCCTGGCGTGTTCCCCAGGCCCCGCAGTGCCCGCTGGGGGGACAGAGGCTGTGCCACGCTGTCCGGGCTGGGTGCCAGGGCACAGCCACCCCGCCGGGCGCCACAGCCTGGCGTCGTGCCGGCCTGCTGGTTCCTGGCTGGGGGCCAGCGCCGGGGCGGCCGGCGGGACGGGGGCTCCCGGCTCCATAAAAACCCTTGGCCGGTCACATCGTGCCCATCCCTCCGGCATGGAGAGCCAGCGCCTGTCCTACGGCCGCCGCTTCGGGCCCTCCATCCCCGTGTACCGGCTGCTCACCAGTCCCCCCGGCCGGCTCCGGGTGCCCCGCAGCACCCAGCTGGGTCCCTGCATGGCTCCCCGCCTGGGCTCGGGCAAGATGGACTTCTCGCTGGCCACCGCGCTCAACTCTGAGTTCAGGGAGACGCGCACCAACGAGAAGGTGGAGATGATGGAGCTCAACGATCGCTTTGCCAGCTACATCGAGAAGGTGCGGCTGCTGGAGCAGCAGAACAAGGTGCTGGTGCTGGAGTTGAATCAGGCGCGGGACCAGGAGCCCTCGCGCACGGCCGACATCTACCAGGAGGAGCTGCGGGAGCTGCGGCGCCGCGTGGAGCAGTTGGCCACTGCCAAGGCCCGGCTGGAGATGGAGAAGGACAACCTGGCTGAGGACCTCGGCAGCCTCCAGCAGAAGTAAGGCACTGTCTGGCTTGGGGTAGCCAGGGTGGCCCACTTGGGATGGGTGTCAGGGTGACTACCAGGAACCAAAGTGGCAGCAGGGATCAGGATGGGCACCAGGATGTTGATCAGGATCTTTCTGGTGTTGGGAATCATGGTGGTAACAAGGACCAGGGTGACCCCTGGGGACCAGGAAGGAGTCTGGGGTGTACCCAGTGGTCAGAATGGCCACAGAGACAGGAGCAGGGTAGCCCTGGGGACCAGGGACTGGTGTGCACCCAGATTGTGATGGCGATATGGGTGACCCCTGGGAACAGTGTGGGACAGTGTGGGGTGTGCAGGGTGGGCACATGAGCTGACCTGGGTTTGGGGGCTGCTGGTGCTGTGGGGCTGTGTTGGGGGGGTCTGTCTGTGGGCTGAGAGTGACCAGTCACGGTGCTGGACGTGTAACGGTGCCTCTGCTCCGGCACAGGCTGCAGGACGAGGTGACCCTGAGGCTGGAGGCCGAGAGCAACCTGGCTGCCTACAGGCAGGTGAGGGCAGGGGTCAGATCCTGCATCGCCCATCCTGCACCCCGGGAACTCAGCTCCCACCTTGGCCTCCGTTTGGAATGGGCAGGGACGGGGTGGGGATGGACAGGGATGTAGCAGGGACAGGAAGGGATGGACAGTGGTGGACAGGGATGGGCAGGAGCAGGAACTGAGGGGCTGGCATGTGTTACAATGGGAAAAATGGGACAAGAATGGAGCAGGGATGAATGGGGAGGGCAGGGATGGACAGATACAGAGCATGGATGGGCAGGAATGGCAGGAGCAGGCAGTGAGGGACTGGGCAGGGAGAGGCAGGGCTGGGTGGGAGCAGGAGGGAATGGACATGACCAGGCAGCTCAGGACAGAGCAGACCCGAGTGGCCAGCCTGAGACAGTCCCTCCTGTGCCCCCATTGTGACAGGATGTGGACAATGCTGCCTTGGCTCGCCTGGACCTGGAGCGGCGCGTGGGGACCCTGCAGGATGAGATCGCCTTCCTCCGCAAGGTCCACGAGGAGGTAACCCCGCTCTGGGGCTGGGGGTCCTGGGGCTTGGGGTCTGCCCTGACCCCCCTGTCCCTACAGGAGCTGCGGGAGCTGCAGGAGCAGCTGGCCCGGCAGCGGGTGCACGTCGAGGTGGACGCGAGCAAGCCGGACCTGACAGCCGCCCTGCGCGACATCCGCAGCCAGTACGAGGCCATGGCCGCCAGCAACGTCCAGGAGACCGAGGAGTGGTACAAGTCCAAGGTGCACTGGGAGCTGGTTGCCCCACGGACGGGTGGCCTGGCTGTCCACTCCCAGGACATCACCATCTCGGGGCCAGGGTTGATCACTCAGGGTTGGGTGGTTCTCCTCAGTGGTGTGTGGAGTTTGGGAGCTCAGCTGTCCCCACTTCTGCCAGGGATGTTTCTCCTTCCTCCGTGTTCCTGGGGCCATATCCCTGCTGTGGAGCAGAGCAGGGTTGTGTTCTCCACCATGTGCCACCAGGACACATCCCTGCCCTCTGGTCCCACCCCACGGCTCATGTCCCCTGTCCCAGTTCGCAGACCTGACGGACGCAGCCGCCCGGCACGCCGAGGCCTTGAGGGTGGCCAAGCAGGAGGCCAACGAGTACCGGCGCCAGCTCCAGGTCCTCACCTGCGACCTGGAGGCTCTGCGGGGCTCGGTAGGTGACGGCTGTGGGGTGCAAGAGTGGGGACATGGCCTCAGGGAGCTGCCACCACCATGGGGCTCCCTGGAGGGACCACCAATGCCAGGGGAATGGCTGGTCCCCACGGGTGGGAGATGGACAGGCACTGCAGAGAGCCCCCAGCTCCTGGGAGAAGGTGGCCACAGAGGGTGTCCCAGCCCCCTGTGGCCCCCCAGAACGAGTCTCTGGAGAGGCAGCTGCGGGAGCTGGAGGAGCGCTACGCCCTGGAGACGGCTGGCTACCAGGACACAGTGGTGCGGCTGGAGGAGGACATCCGCAGCCTCAAGGAGGAGATGGCCCGGCACCTGCAGGACTACCAGGACCTGCTCAACGTCAAGCTGGCCCTCGACATCGAGATCGCCACATACCGCAAGCTGCTGGAGGGCGAGGAGAGCAGGTGACGGCTCCATCCTGCCCCTCACCCCACCCCCCCGTGCCCCAAACCAACCCCAAGTCCTTGTGGTCCCTCTGAGGTGTCTGGCAGGGCTGGGGGCCATCCTCCAGCCCTGCTGTCACAGCCCCAGGCAGGTGGAGCTGGGGGGTGCAGCAGGACCTCGTGCCCTTCCCAATGCTCTCATTGCCCCCGTAGGATCACCATCCCTGTGCAGAGATTCTCCAACCTGCAGATCCGAGGTGAGGCTGTGCCCACGCCTGGGGAGGGGGGTGGGATGGTGGCACAAGCAGGGGTGGCTTCTGCGTGGCTTCAGCATCCCCAGAGGGATCGGGAGGTTTTTCTCTGAATCTCAAGGAACCAGAACCCCTGGGCTCTCCCAGGGTGGGGGGAAGAGGGTGCCATGGCCACATCCCCAAGGCTGAACATGTCCCCAAGGCTGAACATGTCCCCAAGGCCAACGATGTCCCCAAAGCTGATCACATCATCATGTCCTCAATGACAAGCACATCCCCAAGGCCAACTGTGTTCCTCAGTGCCAACTCTGTCCCCAAGGACAACCCTGTCCCCAAGCGCAATCACATCCCAAAGCCACCCATGTCCCCATGGTCGACAAAATCTCCAAGGCCAGAAATGTCCCCAGCTGTCCCCGCAGCCCAACTGTGTCCCCAGGACTCATCAGATCCTACAGCCTGCCACATCCCCAAGGCCAACCCTGTCCCTGAGGCTGGTTGTGTCCCCAGGGCTGCTGCCTCTCGTGGTTCAGGGGTTTCCAGCCCTATCTATTTATTTGAGTGTGGATGGACAGGCCATACCCTGGGCAGGGTGTCACTGCCTTGTCCTGCCCATGTCCCCCAGAGACCAGCCTGGACACCAAATCCGTGTCAGAAGCCCATGTGAAGAGGAGCATCGTGGTCAAAACTGTGGAGACCCGAGATGGAGAGGTGGGAAATCCTCATTTACATCACCCACACTCCATCCCCACCTCCCCACAGGGTGTCCCCAAGGGACTCGCACTTGGGGCCACCATCCCTGAGCCCCACGAGCAGCCCAGGCAGGGAGCCAGTGATCCCAGTGCCCTGAGAGCACAGCATGATCTGGCTCTGGGTCACAGTGGAGCTGAGGCTGGCAGCTCATAGCAAAATTGTCCTGTCCCTATCCCTGTCGTTGTCCCCTAGCTCACTCAGAGCGCAGGCAGGCTCAGCCGGTGGCAGAGCCCAATCTCGGGGTGACAGTCCCTCTGCCTCCACCTCCAGGTGCTGAAGGAGTCCAAGCAGGAGCACAAGGAGGTGCCGTAGGGCGGGGGAGCCGCAGCCGCCGGAGCTCCGTAGGTCCTGCCCTGCTCCGAGCGAGCCCCGGGCCGGGCATGGGGCAAGGCAGGGACCGGCGGTGCTTCGGCGGGGCACTCCCTGCCGTGCCCCCGGCCTCTCCCTCATCCCCCCCGTGCCCAGGGACCCGTTCAGGGCCGGCAGCCAGCAGAGCACCCATTGGACCGGGCAGCACCCGGGGGAGCCCAGCGGAGCCGGGCGGAGCCGAGCTCCCCGCCGGGGTGCCGCCGCGTTGGCACAGCACGGGGTGCCGCTGGTTTGGGGCTGCTCCTGCCTCGTCCTGGGCCTCCGGGGAGACAGTCCGTCCTGTTTGGATCTCCGTGCACCGTCAGACAACGCGCTGGTGCCAAGAGCTTCTCCCTGCATCCACTCCCTGGTCTGGGAGACCTCCCTGGATCTCCCCAGTGCACCCAGACCCCGAGCACTCTTGGGTGGGGGGTGATGCAGGGTGCCAGCTGGAGAGGGACATTTCCCTGTCCCCAAACACCGGGTGAGCTCAGCTGGGAGGCAGGGGAAGGAGCAAGGGGAGTTGTGGAGAAGCAGGGGTGGAGGAAGGAGAGTGTGGAGAAGCAGGATGCTCTTGGGATGGTGTCAAGGGGTGAAAAAATGGCAATCGCGAGGGGTTCCTGGGGGTGCTGGGGTGGTTTGTGGGGCTACAGAGTGGCTTCAGGGGCTTCTCCTGGCGCACAGCCATGGGGCTGTCCTGACCCCACTGGGTGCCTGCCACCAAGGTGTCCCCAACACTAGTGGAAAAAACAGACCTGAGTGGCTCATGGTGTGGGGTGACCCATGGCCCTATGGCTGGGGAGTCCCACGCAGGTGAAAATGGAGAGGAGAGGGGTGCAGAGGAGGAGGAGGAAGGTGTGGGGGCACCTGTGAGGGTCTCACAGCACAAGGTGCCACCTGCAGCCCAGGAGTGATGGGGGAGTCATCACTCGGGGGTCACACTGGGAGCCAGGCTCTCTGGGGACTGGGGCTGTCACAGTCCCTGCCCTGTACAGAGCCTGAGCCCACCTCCATGGGCATTCAAGATGGGATTGGAAGAAATCCCTTGTCCCTGGGCTGCACATGGCCCTGTCCCCCACTTGTCCACCCCCAGGGCCATTGTCCAGCCCAGGGCTCGCCCACAGTGCCGTCCCCACCTTCTGCAGCCACTGACCACAAGCAGGACCTGCCTGATGCCTCCTGACACAGGAACAATGACCCAGCAGCACTTCCCGTGCCCTGACAGCCTTTGGGATGAGCACACGGCTGCCCTTGGGTGCCATCCCCTTGTCCCCTCTGTCCCCTGGGTCAGGTGCTGACTTTGCTCTGACTCCAGAATCAAAACCCAATCCCATAACTGCCATTCCTGGGGCAGGAGGTGTTCTGGGAGACCTGGGGGTGCCCAGGGGGGGAATGCAGGGGGATGGAGCTGGGCTGGAACACCACGAGCAGCCTCCCTCGCTACTGAATTAATGCACTAACGTTGCCGCGGCTCGGGATGAGAATAAAGCTAATGAGCACACTGAGCTTCCGTGGTTGTGCCTGCATCCACCTCTCCGCAGCCAGCGCCATGGGATTTTGGGATTTTGGGCAGTGGGGACCTCTGGGAGCTCAAACCAGTCCTAATGTTGCAGGAGGACGTGCTCAGGGCTGAGGCTTAAGGCAGGGACACCCCTGAGGGACAGAACAGAGGGGAGGAGGTGCAGGGATAGCCCCCAGAGCTGGCAGCCAGGCAGCAGGGTGGGAGAGACCCCCTTCCCAGGATGGGAATCAGGGATCTGCTCGAGGTTCTTCACCCTCAAACCCAGCTCCTTCCCCACAGAATCCCAGGCTGCAGCTCCCGGGAAGCTCTTGGGATTGGCTGCAGGTGTTGGGGCTGAGGGTGGATTTGAGATCCTGCACATCACTGACACGGTTCAAGGGCCAGAGCATCGCTGGGACCCACAGTGCCCTCCTGGACAGCAGCATTTCTCTTGGGAATGCTGAAATCCTAAAGTCACATCCTCTAACAAGGGAGATGAATCTGGAGAGCACATCCTGCTCCCTGCTGAAACCCTGGAGAAATGCCAGCGCCTTTGGGGGATGTTCAAGATAACTTTGTCAGGCACAAACATTGACTCCCAGCCCTGTGCTGAGTTGGGTGAGTTAAAAGTAACCCCAAAGCAGAGATCTTTCTGAAGAAAATCACCAGATTAATTTGGGAAATATTTTTCCCTTTAAAAGTAAAAAAAAAAAAGAAATTAACAAAATTTTAAAGATATATGTTTGCTGCAGCTAAGGAGCTCAAAAGGAACACTGAAAGGTTTGGGACACACAGTTCTCAACAAGGAAAACAAGGCAAAAAAGAGTGAGAAAAGCAAGTATTAATTGGATTAAAATAGTTTGGTGGATGTTTTTAGCAGCCTCTTAGAAAAACAGCTCTAATAAATCACTGGTGCAGATCAAGAGCTCTACAGAGCTTGGCCAGAACATCTTGCACCAGAATCCAAGTTTTCTTTTCAAGAAGGACTTTATTGAGCTTTAACCCCCACTGCCAACCAGCGGCAGAGCCCGGAACAAATCCTGGCGGTGTGAAACCCCACCTGGAGCAGACCCTGGCAGTGTCAAATCCTGCCTGTCCCTACTGAGCAGTGCCAAAACAGGGAGTTTCCCACATCACTCCTCACTGTCCCGCTCCTGCCCCGAGGGGAGGGACAGCGGGGACTTGGCAGCGTTTGGTTGCTGATGGCCACATCGGAAATTTCCAATGGGAGAATGGTCCGGGATGTCCAAGTGCCCTCTGGGGGGGATGTTCCAGCCTGGACAGGTTCCTGAGTGCCAGCAGTGGCCCACGTGGCAAGGATGATGATGATGATGATGATGGATGATGATGATGATGGATGATGATGATGATGATGATGATGATGTGTTGGTTTTAGATTTCATGATATTCGTGGGATTCTCAGAAGCTGGCAGAGGGAGCAGGCAGGAGAACCCAAGATGGCGAAAAGAGAAACTTTATTTACAGAAACTTCTTTATATATCCATTAATAATCCAGCAACTATTGGTCAGCAGAGAATCCACCTCCCAAAGGCATTGGTCACTGCTATACAGCACCTAATACCAAACACAGAGATTAAGAAAGTACAAAAAGTGCAGTTTATCCCTATTCTCCATGAGAAAGAAGAGAAGGATTTCTAAAACAGTGCAACTACAATGATGCCGATGCCAAAGCCCATGTTTGCTCCCTGTGGACCCGGCCTGGATGCCCACATCAGTGAGGATGATGATGATGATGATGAAGCTCATATTTGCTCCCCACAGACCTTGCCTGGCCCCTCAGCTCAGCTCTTGGCAGCTCAGGTCACACCAAGAGCCGACTGACCTGGACAGGGTCTCACAGCCCTGTCCTCTGTCACCATTCACACAATCTCTGCTCTCCTGCATTTCTCACGAGTCTTCCCACCAAACCCCAGGGATTTTGCCTTTCCCAAGTGATGGGGATGCAGCGAGTTGTTCCCAGCCTTGATACCCCCACCCTGAGCCTCAGCACCACTAAAGCACTGTGCCAGTTTTCACCAGAGCTGTGACTCTTGTGCCAAGGCTGTTCTGGCATCAAAATCCTCCATCCCAATCTTGGGTAGCTCCAGGATCTTCTTTTGTTGAAGTCTCCAGTCCCCAGCTGTCCTCAGGAGGAATGGAACCACAGCAGAGTGCAGGGACACAGATGTACCAGAGAGGACAAGAGGTGCCAAAAAGCCCAACATTCCCGTGCCAGGCCTCAGATATGACCCTGGATCCTGCCATCAGGTGCCTGGTGGTTTCTCCAGGGCAGGTGGGAGTGTGTGCTTCCAGTCTGCTGGGGTGACTCTGCCGTTTGCTGCGCTGGGTTTGGGGAAAAAAGAACCTAACAGTTGTCACTGTCACCAATTACATCTCCTAAATCCCCTCAGTGACCATGGACGGGGTGGAAAAGGGAAGGGATTATCTGGGTTTGGGTTTCTCCTTCAAAATTAGTACCCAATGTTTTCTTTCTCTCAGTTTTCTCCTCATCCCAGACTCTCCCATACTCATCCATGAGGACACCCTGCTCAGAGATCACAGCACCACAGCTCGGGAGCATAAACTTTATTTGTGCAGAACTTGTGCTCTGGGTGATGCCAAAGTCAAGTTTTAAGTTTTTTCTGAGCCTCTTTTACCCTATTTCTGCTCAATACTGGTGCTCCTGCTCCCTCAGCTGACCTGGTAACACTTCATAAGCTCCACCACTGTCCTCTCCTCCTCGGTTTCCTTTTCCAAATGGGTGTCCATGGGATGGGGTTCCCTCCCTGCCTCAGAGCTGGCCGTGCTGCCAGCCTGGCCAGCAGCCTGACAATCCCTGCTCTGCAGCTTCCTGAACAAATCCCGGCTGCTCTCCTTCTCCGACTGGCTCAGGAGAGCCACGTTCAGCCCGAAGCGCTTGGTGCCCGCCAGGCTCTGCAGGATCTGAAGGATGGCAGCTCTGTCTCCAGGATGGATGTTCTCTGCCAGCACTGTCAGGAATTCCCCCAGGAGGCCAAAGCCCACGTCAGCCTGGAACATCCTGCCCAAGGCCTCCCCTCCGAGCTCCAGCAAAAACCGGTATTTCTCTGTCCCGCTTCTCAAGCACCTGCGCCAATCTCTGTGAAATTCCGCAGCAGTTCCAGGCAGCTGATCCAGTTCCTGAAGGAGAAAGGAGTCACTCAGTTCCTTTTGTTTTGTTCCCACTTGAAGGCTTTGATCCCCTCACCCCAATCAGTGTTTTTAACCGAGGGAGAAGATGGGAAGACAAGGAAACGCCAGGTGCCCTGAGAAATTAGGGAACTCCAGGGGAAAAGGGAAGTGTGGATGAGATGCGACACCCAGTGCCAACACAGATGGTCATGGAGTGACCCTGACCCCAAGCAGAGTCAGACCCTCTGCCCAGCCTGGATCCACCAGCACTGCCTGGGAAGGGATCTGGCGATAAGGGCAGGGAACACTCTGAGCACTGAGAAGCAAATCCAGGGAGGGGCAGAGAAAAGGTGGGCAATGCAAACCCCCCAAAATGTGCACATGTCCTGTCTGGTACCACCCAGCACTGGTGGGGTCTGTGGCAGAGCAGAGGTTGAGAGCTGAGCTCTAAGTGGCACTCCCAGATAAAGGAAATCCCATTTTATACCAGCTGTAATTTACTGCTGAGCTTATCCCCGCTGGGTCACTGATGCACAGGCTGAAGGGGGAAGCAAATGTTCAGCTTTTCTGCAGCTAGGGAACAAGGCAGAGCACAGGGGGAAAAGCCTTGGAGAGCTGAACCTGGCGCTGATGGCACTGGGAGCAGGATTTGCTCAGTTTGAGGAAACACAATGCTGCTCATGAGAGCTGCAAAAGATCTTATATAGGTCAGCAAAATCCAGCACCATAAACAATCCATGGGAGTGTTTATCAGGCAATCCCTGAGATTGCCTTATCATGGGAAACATCCCTGGCTCCACATCCAGTGACTCCAGCATGGACAGAGCCCATGGTGGGGGCAGGACTGAGGTGACTCCAATCACAAATGACTTGGACAGAAAATGTCCCATCCGTATTTCTCACCACTGAGGGACTCAGTGAGCTCCTCAAGTGAAGGATCAACCCAAACCAGCCCTTTTCCATGATCATTAAACCACGGGCAAAGCACACGGCTACACTCAGGGAATCTCTACAGCCAGAGGCTGTTCCAGGGAGGATCTCCCAGGCTGCAGCTGCCGGGAGCTGCTCCCAGCCAGGAGGGACTGTTCCCTCAGTCTGTTCCAGGCCACCATGGGAGGCACTGGCAGCTCTGGGTCCAGGGTGTGCAGCCAGGCCTCCAATCCCACAGGGAATGAGCAGACTCTTCCTGATAGGGCCCAGCCTGACCCCGTGCTGGTCAAACCCAATATTCCTGCGGCCTGGGAGGGCTGGCTCACACCACGGGGAACTCTGAGTGACTCTCTCTCTCCAATTAACACCCAAATGATTCCTGAGTCATTTCCAGCTGTGGATGAGGCCCTGGCAGCTGCTCCCCCACCTGTGGGATCACCCTCACCTGTGGGATCACCCTCACCTGTGGGATCTCCACAGCACGGGTGGGTGCTGCCTCGGCTGGGGCTGCACAGGCATTCCACAGCACATTCCTGCTCTGTCCCAGCCTGTCCTTCTTCTCCAGAGGCTTCAGGTGTGAGGCCAGCACAATCTCCCTGCAGGGAACAGGGATGGGAAGGACACATGGCAAGTGAAAACAGTTTGAGGCTTCAAGCTGCTTCTCTGAGACCATTTCTGACTTTGGGCCATATGGATCATCTAGGGGGACTGGAGGAACAGCCCCTTACCAAAACAAGGATAAACCAGCTTAAAATCCCTCAGGGAATCCCATTATAGGGACCAGCAAGATGTTTGGGGAAGACACTTTAAAGTGTTTTCCTGCCTCTCAGGGCTCAGGTAGCAAGGCTGGATGAGGCAAGTAAGAACCTATGAATGGAATTTGATCTGGTCCCAAAAAGTCTCCCAACTGTGGTCACAGCCCTGGATCTACCTATGGATCATGGATGTCAATGGACAGGGAGCCCCAGATGGATTTATAGGAGATCCAGGATTTGGGTGCGTGTTTGGAGACCCAGATGAGCACAGTGAACACTCAGAGTCCCTAGATGGATCCATAGGGAATCCAGGAGTTTGGAGGTGCCTGACACTACCCCCGTGGAACAGGCTTGCCAGCCCAACGTCCTGGACAAAGCAGTGACAGAACGGAGAGCAGGAACAGGCTGGGAAGGGCACAGCCTGTCACCCTGTGCTTCTGCACCCCCAGCGTGGCCTGGGGAGTGTGGGGAGAGACGGGAGGCAGAGGGGTCTGGGGGTGGGAATGGAGGCAGGGGACAGCGTCCTGGAGAGGGGACAGTGCCACCCCACTGCAGGCCATAGCAGGGCAACCACAGAGACCGGCCATGGAACAGGGACCGATCTAGGCCGACAAGGGGCCACTTCAGGAGTTTTGGGACAAATCTTAACCATGGCCAAGTGTCTGTCCCTGCGAGCCGCATCCCGAGGCCGTTCCAGGATCCCGAGGCTGCTGTCCCTCGGGTCCCCTGGAGCAGCGCTCGGGTCACCGGCTCCGGCCCCTCCCGGAGCAGCTCCGAACTCAGACCCCGAGGGGTCCCGGACCCCCTAAACCAGCTCCCGGCTTCCCCCGAGGCGGGACGGCCCCGTCTCATCCCTCGGGCCGGTCCCCGAGCCCCAGACCTGAACTGGTCGTAGTCGGGGACGCCCTGGCGCACGGCCCGCAGCTTGGCCTCGCCCTCCCGCTGCCGCCGCTCGTCCTCGGCCAGCGCCGCCCGCAGCTCNCAGCCCTGCTGGAGATGGCTTCGAGGACCTGTCACAACAGCGCTGCCAGGACTGGCCCCACAACCCCGATCTTATCGTGACAGTCCTGCCTTGCGGGCTCCACTCCCACTCAGTCAGCCCTAAAGGCCACGCACGTGCATGGCAATAGGGAATCTCTCCCGCCAGGCGCTGACACACCGCCGGCGCCGGGGCCCCTAGCTCTG
>VZRL01003536.1:359213-384761 GCA_013397895.1 Origma solitaria | reverse complement strand
AGCGGAGCGGGGCAGGTGAGGGAGAGCGGGGCCGGGGCCGGGGCCGGGCCGGGTTTCGGACAGGGGCGGCGTGTGCGGCCGGGGCGTGGGGTCTGTGGCCGGGACAGGGCCTGGCCTCCCGGTGCGGCACGGCCGCGGGCCCTGAGGAGCTTCGGTCAGCTCGAACCGCAGCCCCCGGTCGGTGCGCCCCCACCGACCCTCTTCCCGTCCCCCAGCATGGACACCGATCTGTACGACGAGTTTGGGAACTACATCGGGCCCGAGTTGGACTCGGACGATGACGATGACGAGCTGGGCCGAGAGTCCAAAGACCTGGACGAGGTGAGTGGCGTGGAAGGGAGGAGGGGCTGCGACCCCCGGGGCCGGCGGGGCTCGTCCTGCCCGGACCCTGAGCGGGGACGGGCCCCGCGGCTGCTCCTGCCCCGTGCGGGGTCTGGTGAGACTGGTCAGTGCTGGGTTCTGAATCCCGAGAGTCAGAGTGGGTTTGGTGGTTAAAGGATTTACAAAATCTGTGCCTGTAGTAAAGGGAAAGGCAAAGTTCCTGCTGGAATCTTGGTGGGAGCTGAGAGCTCCTGCAGTTCGGGCTGTGTTTGGCCGGTTTTGGTGTCAGTCCCATGGAGGGTGCATGTCCCTTTGGGAGCCCCTCAGGAAGGAGCTGAGGCTGCAGCAGGGAGCCAGATCTTCACGGGGGGAGGCAGAGCAAGACCCCATGGACACCAGGGGAGCGGGAGGAGAACGGGGGGAGCAGAGGAGCTGCACCGCGGGGGAAACGAGGGAACCCCTTCCCGTTTCCTGTTGGTCTGTGTGGGATGGGAGTTGCGTTATCCGTGTGTGGTTCTTCTGTTGTGCTGTGTGTGGTTGTTTTGTGTGTGAGTTGCTACCTGCACCGATGTCCCTGCAAGTCCAGGGGCTGTTCGTGATCCAGTGCTGTGGGAAGAGCTGTGCTGCTCATCCAGGAGCTGCTCACAGGGCACCTCTGTGGCTGCTGGGGCTGCACTGGGTGTCCCTCACTCGGGGGTGACCCCAGGCCTGTCCCCTCGGGTGGCTCTGCAGCAGCTGAGATGAGCCTTGGTTGCAGCTGGAGGATGATGATGATGACGATGACATGGGGGAGCACGATGAGGAGCACCCCGGGATGGAGGTGGTGCTGCACGAGGACAAGAAGTACTACCCCACGGCTGAGGAGGTCTACGGGCCCGAGGTGGAGACCATCGTGCAGGAGGAGGACACACAGCCACTCACTGGTGAGTGGGGAGGGAGCTGTGAGAGAGGGTGGAGGGACGAGAAGGCTCTTAATGGATCCTTGGAAAGGGGAAATAGTATTCCTTTCCATCCTGACACTTTGGAGCCCCATCACAGCCTCAGGGACTCTGCCTGGTGTGTGCAGATTTGGGCACTTGTGATTTTTGTAAATCCAAACAAACACTTGGAAGAATGTTTCTTCTTTGGGAGAACAGGAATCAGCAGAGACTGGGAAGCTATCTAAGGAAAAAGTAAATGCATTCAAGTCATCTCCTTGGATCCCTATATACCAGAATAGTTCAGCTGGAAGGGCCCTGCAGTGACCATCTTGTGCAGCTGCTTTGACAAACAGCTGAGAGGATCTGTCAGCTGCAAAATTGAGGGTTTTTTGGCAAAACTCCCTGTTTCTGGGTGTCGTTCCTGACCTTTGTAGTTTGGGGGCTCTAGGAACAGCTTGTTGTTCTTTCTCTTGTTTCAGAGCCCATTATTAAACCTGTGAAAACCAAGAAGTTCTCCCTGATGGAGCAGACGCTGCCAGTCACTGTCTACGAGATGGAGTGAGTGTGGGGCGGGGGGGAGGCAGATTTGGGGGCTCTGCCTCGGGGTCTGACTGACCCCAGCACAGACCTGAGAGCTGCCAATTCCCTGGTTCAGAACCCAAAACAAGAGGAAGTGCAGGATGAACTATTTCACAGACATTTTCCCTCCCCACCAGCAGCACAGGACAGGATCAGTTTCTTGTGGCTCAGGAAACATTCTTGGTGTGGTTTGGGTTGGAGGATACCTTAGAGCCCACCCAGTGCCACCGCTGCCATGGGCAGGGATACCTTCCACTACCCCAGGTTGCTCCTAAGCCCTGTCTGACCTGGCCTTGGACACTTCCAGGGATCCAGGGGCAGCCACAGCTTCTCTGGGCACCCTGTTAAATATTCATATGGTCAGCGTGTGGTGGGTCGTTTTGGGTTGATCCCAGTCTCAAATTAGATCCCATCTATCCCAGTGGAGTTTCCATTGGGAATTTTTATGCTGCTGGGTGAGTGCAGGGTGCTGTGCAGTCAGCAGGACACGGCAGCTGTGCTGGGCTTGCTGTGTCTGTTGATTGTGTCCCAAAGCAGCTCTTGGGACACAAGGCCTGAGAGAAAACCTCCTGGAAAAAATTCCAAATGTATTTAAAAATGAAGGTGTAATATCTCACACAGATCTTCTATGGAATAAAAATGTTGTTTGCCTTTTCTGTTAAAGGTCTGATCTTGGCAGTGGCGTCTGCGCGTTGTGGTGGGCGGAGGGTCTGTGTCCCTGAGTGTGCAGTGTGTGTGTGTTGTCTCTGTTTGGGATGAGCAGATGGAGCTGTGGGAGTCTCCTTGGGCTCATCTCTCCACTCACCACTTCATGGCCACTCAGGGCTTCTCCCAGTTTTAAATGTTCATCTCCAGGTGTAGACCCCAGAACCAGGTGTGGCTCAGCAGCAGTTCCCTGGTGGTGAGCAGTGCCTCTGCCTGGCACCCAGCAGCCTCTGGTTTTCCAGAGGGGACAAGATGTTCCTGGAGGTGGTGTTCGGTCAGGTGTCCCTCAGCTGCCTGGGGCCATGCTTGGTGCCTGGGGGTTCAACAGAGCCAGAACAGAGCCCAAGAGCTGCTGGGGCTGGTTTTCCTCAGCCCTTGCTTTGGCTCAGTCACTGTCCTGGGCTCTGCATTATCCACCACTTCCCTGATCCCTCTGTGCTCTACTCATTCTGTTTGTAATTAATTCCTTTTTCTCCTGTTTGTTGATATAAATGGCTAGGATGGGGCCAAGAGAAATTCCTTGTGGGATGTAGCCAGAAACCTGCAAGCTTGGTATTGATTTCCCATTTAGCCTTATTTTCAGACCAATTACGAAGGTTTTAATCGGGGTTAGTATTGATTGCTGTATTTTTTAGCTCTTAATCAAAACGTTTTACATTAAGAAGTCTATTGCATCAGTGAAAATTTAATCTGTTTAAAAAGGAGATTATTTGACAGTACCTATTCTCTGCAGGCCTGTGGCAGTGGCTGCATGTTTTATAGCTTCCCATTACTTTTTAGGTGTGGTAATTTAGGATATCAATTATCTTTTGGCCAGCATCCATCCAGAAGTGACCAGCTCATCATTACCCAGCTCAGCTGCTGATTTGAAAAAGACTTAATTCCTTGAGTGCATGGAATGTCAGTGTTTTAAGACTTGAAAATCAGAATTAATGGTCTGTGGAGCCCCCGGCTGCTTTCAAAGCTCCATGGGGTGCTTATTATCCAGCACCATGATTTACTTGACTGCCTGCCATGGTTTGAGCGTGGAAGTGCTTCATCATCTGAGTACATGGATGTGACTTTTGCTCCAGTACTGACTAGAAGAGAGGAAAAATATTCAATAATATTCCATTGCTGGCAGCTTTACCAGTTCCGTATCCTCCCACCCACTGCCATCTGTCTGGGACTCCAACTCTCTTGTCCTCCCCATCTGGAAAGTGGGATTCTTCCTCCGCAGGGCATTGGCAGGATAAAAGTTTGGCAAGGATTCAGGGGGCACCTTGGATAGAAAGTGTAGCTGAAGCGGCACCTGCTTTTCTTAGACACAGCAGAAGCCTCCAACAGTCTTTTGTGTTTTGTTCCTGCAGTTTCCTGGCAGATCTGATGGACAACTCGGAGCTGATCCGGAATGTGACTCTCTGTGGGCACCTGCACCACGGCAAGGTAGTGGGAATATCCAAAATACAGGGGTGGTAATGGTGACCTGTCTGTTTGCTTTGCCATCCCTCTTGGCCCTGGTTCTCTGCAGCAGCACCTGCTGCTCCTCCTGCTCATGCAGTTATTTTTACAATCCTGGAATGGATTGGGCTGGAAGGACCTTAAAGCCCATCCGGTGCCACCCCATGCCATGGGCAGGGACACCTTCCACTGTCCCAGGCTGCTCCAAGCCCTGTCCAGCCTGGCCTTTGACACTTCCAGGGATCCAGGGGCAGCCACAGCTGCTCTGGGCAACCTCTGCCAAGGCCTCCCCGCCCTCACAGGGAGGAATTTTTTGTCCTGCTCCAGCTTAAGGCCATTCCCCCTTGTCCTGGCACTACATTTCCTTGTGAAATCTGTAAATTTTTTTGTAGGTTGTATTTGTAGGTTATACAATAACATGCCCAGCATGATCTGTGCTGCTGCTGGCGGGATGGGGTTGTGTTTGTACCTGTCTGAAGGGAGTCACCTCCCGTCTCTGCTCTTTTCCAGACATGTTTTGTTGACTGCCTGATAGAACAGACGCACCCGGAAATCCGGAAGCGCTATGACCAGGATGTGAGTGAATTCCTGGGGTATTCCTGCCCTGGGGAACATGGGGTGACTTTTACATGCTGAGGGAGGGTGACTGTGCGTGGAACAAGGTGGTTCAGTGATGGGAATGCAGGAGTGAAACGCCAGAGCTCAGTCCTAATTCTGCTTCTGTCACTTACTTGTCACCTTAGTGATATGTCAGAGTTATTGTGTCGTGCTTCAAACTGATTATCTGATACCAAAATGTGAGAGTCTGATTTTTATTTTGCCTTTGCAGCTCTGCTACACTGATATATTGTTCACAGAGCAGGAGGTGAGTGGTCTTGTAGTGATTTTATCCAGTTGTCTCATGCTTTACTCACAGTTGTTGTAGGCAGTTTCCTCGTCCGTTTTAACGCCTTTTTATGCCTTCCACATTTTGGTTATGTTCTTTTTCAATAAAACAATCTGCTCCTCTTGTTTGCCTCAGGAAGATTCCTGATCTCCCTCATCTCCATGTATGATTTTATAACCTGTGTAATGTTAAATCTACAGCAGAGTTACCCTAATCTGGGGGTAATTCTTACTTTCTTTGAGAGAAAGAGGAGGAAGGGGTTTGCAGCAGGGGTAGATAAGGGAAAAAACTATTTAAAAATAAATAAATTTCTCCTTGTTTCCCTTTGCTCTAACTCCATGTGGTTGGGCATGAGTGGGAATGTTATCTTGTGTCATGACCAGAACAGTCCTATGAAGCTTTTTTTTTTCCTCCTGTTAATGCTCTACATTATACTCTGTGATCAAATCTTGTTCTTTGAGCTATAACTTGGTGGCAGCAGAGGGTGAAAGCACAGACAAACACCCACATTCTGTCTCAGGTGTTGCCTGTAGTACCTCCTCAGCTGAAATCAGGTGTGGAGGGCGCACTGGTGGCTCACCAGTCTGACCAGTATGGATGGGAGAGCTGGGCTGGGTACTCCAGTGATCTGAGGTTGTTGCTCTCTTCCTGGGAGTAACAGGATGTCCTGGATAGATGTTTACTTCTTTCCATCTTTCTGATTTTTCCTTGATCTTCTTCTACATCTGCATGTGATGATCCTTTAATTTATTTTTTCTTTACCTGCTAACCCTGGGTTCCTGTGTTTCAGAGGGGAGTGGGGATCAAGAGCACCCCAGTGACCATTGTTTTGCCGGACACCAAAGGAAAGTCTTTCCTCTTCAACATCATTGACACTCCAGGTGATTGTGCAATTCTGAAAATCCTACTCTGGAAAGCACTTTGCTTTGTTTTGTACTTTTTATAGCTCGTTCCAGCCTAGACCTGAGACTTCCTCTGAGTTCATTCACATGAAGTCACTTCCAGCAGCACTGACAGTTGGCCCATAATCACCCAGCATGGTTTGGGGTGAAGGGACCTTAAAGTCCGTCTAGTTCCAACCCCCTGCCATGGGCAGGGACAAGTCAGGCTCGTGTTTGTGATTAGCTGGCCTAACTGGGGCTGATGAGGCTGAAGAGGTGTTTCACTCTAGCAGCACAGATAGCATTTCCTTTCCCAGGTATTGCCGTGTGCTGGGGGCTGTGCTTTGCTCAGATGCCCCACAGGGAGACTCAGCAAGTTCCTCTAGCCTCTGACAGGCTCCTGTGGAGGGAACATAATCACAGATCAATAAGAAACTTTAGGAAGGAGGACCTTGGGACACATCTGCTGAGCCCCAGCTCAGGATGAGGGACATTAGAGCACAGGAGAAGGCTGGGGGGGAGGCCTCTGTTGCCTTTGTTGACAAGAAATCTTCCTCTTTTTCCCAAAGTACTTGCACAGAGCTGTGAGAAAAACAATCACAAATGTGAGGAAAAATGCCTGTTAAACAAGTTGTTGTGTGCATTCCCAAAAAGCAGCATTAGAGCTGAAGCTAAATCCCCATGGGGAGCTCTGGCAGCCGCTCCCAGGTCCCTGTCTGAGGAGGAACCATCTCCGTTCTGCCTCTCTGGGTACCAGCAACCGGAGGAATCTGCAGAGCCCCACAGCTTCTCACCCTGTGTGCTGCTGCTGCTGCTGCACCAGGACTCACTCAGCTTCTCACTGCCCACCTTTGTGTGATTTTGAAGGTCATGTGAATTTTTCCGACGAGGTGACAGCTGGCCTTCGCATCTCGGATGGCGTCGTGCTCTTCATCGATGCGGCTGAGGGGGTGAGTGCCATGTCCTCCTGGGGGAAACATCCTTCCCTCTGGAATCTTTGCTCCTGCCTTAGCATGAAGGCCTGGGATGGGTTCAGCTTTCCAGGGTGAAGGGTTTTTGGAGGGCGGTTCGGGAAGTGAGGGCGTTTTCCATCCAAACAGGCAGCCAAGCCTCTGGCTGCTGTGCCCAGGCTGATGTGATGCTGCACCGTAGGCTGATTATCTTGTGTGCATCTCCATCCCATGATACCCAAAACTGAGCAGCTTATTTATATCACAAATGTCCACAGGGTTGGATTCAAGGAATTTGTTTGGGTTAGCACCAATTTCTGAATTCCAGGAGAATTAGCAGATTGCTGGTTGCTGAGCTGGGGCTTTTCTGCAGCCTGGCAGCACAGTAAGGGTCACTGGTTGCCTCTCACGCCCCAGATAGCATTTTGGGGAGGCTTTCCTGAGGCTCTGAGCTTGCTGTGCCCCGCAGGTGATGCTGAACACAGAGAGGCTGATCAAGCATGCGGTGCAGGAGAGGCTGGCAGTGACTGTGTGCATCAACAAGATCGACAGACTCATCCTGGAGCTGAAACTGCCCCCAACAGATGCTTATTACAAACTCAGACACATCGTGGATGAAGTTAATGGTCTGATCAGGTGAGGGTGCTTGGGGTGATGCACTGTTAGTGTTTGCTGTCCCTGTCCCATGGCTGTATGTGAGCCCTGCTTGTGCCTGAAAACTCATCAGTTTGGCTCTTGATCTGTTGAATCATAGAAAATGGGTCAGGAAGAACCACTGGAAGTTCATCTCAGCCAATACATTGAATTAAGCAGGATTGGCTATTCCTAGCAACCTTTAGGGGATTTAACTCCCCCTCCCCTCCCCCAGTTTAATTTTTCCTCCATTAAAAAGTGGGGAAAGTGGACATGTGACCAGAGCAGGGAATTTGTGCTCCCAAGTGTCTCAAATACACTGAAATTATCCAAGTTGTATCCCAGATTGGAGGTTGAGATGTCTCAAAGCTCCTAAATATTTGCTACAAAACTAAAGAGGATTTGCTGTCCCAAGCCCTAAACAAGGATTATGATACTGACACAGTCAAATCGCCTTGCCAGCCCTGCTCAGGGAAGAGAGGGACATCTCAGTAGCCATGCGTTGTTTCCGTGGGTTCTTCTGCATCCAGGGATCTTTTTAGCAGCATTCTGCCCTTCAAGTGTGTGGAATTTGCACACAAGCTCCCTGGCATGTCTCTGTTCAGTGTGTGCTGGCATCAGGCAGCTGGGAGCAGAGTAATTCATCCTGGCTAGCACGGCTGTGAGCTCATTAAACTTGTTTTGATTAAATTCTATCCCTGTATTATCTTCTCCCTTACTTGCTTGACCAACTTGGCTGCTTTTTTAGGGAAAGAAAAATTCTCCCAGACAAAAAAATCCAAAGCACTTGTGCTGGTAACTTTTTAATTCTATGATCTTTAAATCTTTGCACATTAATGCTTTGAAGTTTATAGGCAGAAAATGTTCCTGACCCTGAGATTCTGATGGCAAGCGAGCTACAGCCTGTTTAAAGATGCTGTTTGGCAATGCGGGCTCCTTGCCTGTCACATACTGCTGTTGGGTGTGGGAAGTGGGTTGAAGTGTCTTCTTTGGTTCATAACATTGATTTGGTTTTATTTTTCTCTTCTCAGCATGTATTCCACCGACGAGAACCTCGTGCTGTCTCCCCTTCTGGGGAACGTGTGCTTCTCCAGCTCTCAGTACAGCATCTGCTTCACACTGGGGTCTTTTGCAAAGATTTATGCAGACACATATGGTGAGGATTAGCCAGAAACCTGGTGCACTCCAGCATCTCATTTCCCAACCTTTCTTGTGGAGGTTTTCTAAGCTGTTCAGCTTCCCCTGCACATGGCCAGTGTTTGTGTTCTGGAATTGCTGGGAGTTGAGTGGTGCTGCAGAGCTGAGCCTCAGGGGTTAAAAAGCAGAAACACAGTTTTAGCAAGACATTTTCTCCTGATAAATGTTTCTTGAGTCAGGAGCCAAGATTTTATGCATATGCTAAGCAGAAATAACAAGCAGTTGAAGGCAGGTGTGTGCGTTGTGCTTTGCCGCCTTATCAGCAGCTCAGGAGCGAAGCAGTTAAGCTCTTCTGCCTTTTCCCAAAAGTCTGAGACTCAGCTGCAGCTGGGCACAAGCTTGGCCCACAAGGTTTTGCACTCTTGCCCTCTTTCTTTTTTAAGAAACTGTCTTTTTCTGGCTTGGATTTAATTTTCTGCTCCCCAGGTGCCCACTCAAGGCAATCTGCCGCGTGTAGCAGCGGGCTCGGTGCTGGCATTAGCAGCTGCACAGCCCAGGTTTTTGAAGTCCCCCACTGGGGAATTTGGGGATCTGTAGGAGCCATGAGCAGGGGAAGAAGGAGGTTGTAAAGCAGCTGGGCCAGCTCTTGCAGAGAACTTGGCCTGAGGGAGGATGAAGTTGTAGAGGTCAGGGACCAATGGTGTCAGGACTGTCACGTGTCCTGAGAGTTTGGAGCAATAAATGAGCTCCCTGGGTGTCACAGCATTAACTCAGCCTGCTAAGGTGAGACCTCCTCTTTGGGGAGCTGAGGACAGCACAGGTGGCAGGAGATGCCATCCAGGTGAGGCAGGCAGGAGCTGAAGGGGTTCTTGGAGTTGGGAATATTGGATTCTGATCACCAGGGATTGCATGTGCAGCCACCACACGTCAGCTAACAGGAGTTAGAGCAGCTGAAGTGTCCAGGCTGCAGCCACCAGGAAATTCCTTGTGCCCACACATCTGCCCACAGCAGAAGCTTGTGTGGAACCTGCTGCAGGTTCTCACCCTGTCCTGGTGTTTGTAAACTCACCACGACAGCCAGCGGTGCTCTGGACCTTCAGCACTGGGTGTTCAGCTTGTGGACTCCCTGAGAAAGAGGAAGGAACCTGGAGATGTTCAGCAGGGCAGGAAATGTGGGTGCTGAGCCTGCAGGGCTGAGGGGTGAGGCCATTCCAGCACCTTGGCACCGCAGCAGCAGTCGCAGTGTTCCCATTTGGAAGTTCAGCCGATGTGGCTGAACTGCAGTGCTCCTCAGCTCTGACCTCACGGGTAGCAGAGAGCTGGAGTGTTCCAGGGAAGCCAATCTGTGAACTGCAGTGTCCCTGGGCTGCTGGGGCCATCCCCAGTGCACTCTTTCTGCTCACTCTGCCTGGTCTCCCCAGGACAGGGCTTAATCTTTCACTTGCAACTGGGATGAGGCATTCACTCATCAGCATCAGTTCATTAAATCGAATCCTCAGGCTTGTTTTAAAAGCCAAAAAAGAAAAGATTTTCAAGCTAAGAGAAATGCAGTGACATCTGAGAGACTTTTTCATTTGCTTTTTCCCTTTAGGAGACATCAATTACCAGGAGTTTGCGAAGCGGCTTTGGGGTGACATCTACTTCAACCCAAAGACGTAAGAACCCTGTTTAAATGTGTGTTGCTTTATTCCTGTTTTTTTTCCTCCTTTCCCTGTAAAACATGGACTAGATGACTGCCCAAGGTGATTCCTAATCCTGTGGTGTAGTATCTGGAAAGGGTTGAGTCAGGCCTCCTGCCCGTGTGAATCCACATGGTCATCCTGAATGCTGCAAGATGAGCAGAGAGGCTCTTCTGGCCTTCATTTGGAGTAAGCCTGGCCCATGTGTCCCTGGCAGCTTCCCAGGGGATTGGGAGGGAGAAGAGGAGAAACTGGGAAGGGCAGAGGCTGTGTAGGGGTGCTGGCAGGCTGCAGTTCTTGCTCCTCACATCTCTGCTCTCCAACAGCCGCAAGTTCACCAAAAAGGCCCCGACGAGCAGTTCCCAGCGCAGCTTTGTGGAGTTCATTCTGGAGCCCCTGTACAAGATCTTGGCTCAGGTCTGTGGTGGGTCATTCTCTCTCCCACCACTCCAGGCAGGAGCAGCTGGGGCTGGGCACTGGGTGGTGGGTCTGGTGGGTCTGGTGTCTGTGGGACTCTCCTGTCCTGTTCTGCAGTGGGATCTGCACAGGGTGGGCTTGGGGGTGCAGAGTAATGATTATTTCTTGTAAATGTGCCCCTGTATTTGCAGTGAATAGAACAGTCCTTGCTCTTCCTTGTGTGCTCTGATAGCAGCCAAGTGACTTGGAGCAAAGACTTGGAGTACAAGTCAGATGAGGAGGAGCTGGGGGGACTCAGCCTGGAGGAGAAGGCTCGAGGGAGACCTTCTGGCTCTGTACAGCTCCTGACAGGAGGGGGCAGCCAGGGGATGTTGGGCTCTGCTCCCAGGGAGTAAGGGACAGGACAAGAAGAAATGGCCTCGGGTTGTGCAGGAGGAGGTTTAGATTGGAGATTAGAGAAAAATTCTTCCCCAGAAGGGTTGTCCAGTCCTGGCACAGCTGCCCGGGGCAATGGTGGAGTCTCCGTCCTTGGAGGGATTTAAAACCTGTGTGAATGTGGCACTTGGGGACTAACATGGTTTAGTGGTGGCCTTGGTAGTGCTGGGGGAATGGTTGGACTAGATGATCTTAGGGGTCTTTTCCAACCTTAATAATTCTATGATCCTATTATTTGACCCATCTGGCTCTCGTATGAGCTCTAAACCAGTGCAGGTCCAGAGCCCTGCGGCTGGTGGCTGCTGTGTGATGCTGAACTGGGAGCCCTGGAGTGAGCCTGAGAGTGGGGCTTGTTGTCTTGCAGGTGGTGGGGGATGTGGACACAACCCTTCCCAGGACTCTGGATGAACTTGGCATCCACCTGACCAAAGAGGAATTGAAACTGAACATCAGGCCCCTCCTGCGGCTCGTCTGCAAGAAGTTCTTTGGGGAGTTCACAGGTAAAAGCTGTTTGTCTTCCCATCCACAATCTTTCTCATATCCCCAATAGCTCACACAAAGAGCTGAGGGTTATATTTTGGCCAAGGAGTGCCAACCTGCTCAGTTTCTCAAATTTAAGTATCAGACCACTTGCCCACAGGACAGCCTGAGACACTGCTCACCTCTCCCCCCCTGCTGTGGGTGCTGCAGTCACCATGGCTTTGCCTGGTGTTTATGGAGTCCATTTGTTTCCTCCACACTGCTTACCCTGTCCTCACCGAGTGTTCCTGTTCCAGGCTTTGTGGACATGTGTGTGCAGCACATCCCCTCCCCGAAGGTGGGGGCCAAGACAAAGATTGAGCACACCTACACCGGCGGCGTCGACTCCGACCTGGGGGAGGCCATGAGCGAGTGCGACCCTGACGTAAGGAAACTCCTGTGTTTGCTCTGAGTGTGCAAACCCAAGGCAAACAGGCCCTGCTCCCCCTGCCCTGCCAGGGCAGCTGCCTCCCAGCAGCCATCTGCACGAATTTCACTTGCAGCGCTCTGAAACCTCTCATCCGACACTGGAACAAATCTCTTCGCTCCGAGGAGCTTCAGCTGCCTGCCAGGGCAGCCCTGGAGAGAGGGAATTGTTTCACAGTGTTCAGAGAAGAAGAGGACTAGGTCAGGACTCCAGAGCATGTGGGAGCTGCAGGGTGGTTTTGTGTCCTTTTGCAGCCTTTTTGTCCCTTTTCCTTGAAGTTTGATTCTCTTTCCAAACTCTAAAAAACTGATCTGAGCTGTGCTGATAAAAATAACCCTGTGTTAGTTAGTCAGCACCTTTCCTCTCCCAGCCCTGCAAACCCTTCCTCCTCCAACAGCTTGCGCTGAGCTGTCATTCAGAGTTGTCTGGAGCCACCAACGCTGGCAGCTGAGTGAGGAATTTGCCTGTGACTTCTGCTCTGATGTCTGCAGAGAAAATTAATCTCTTTTTTTAATGAGTTGTGATTATCCAAATGAAACTCCACAGTGGTGACTGTCACCACATCACCGGTGTGGAGTGACCTTGTGGCACTGGAAGCTCTGATCTGGGGGGCACTCAGGTGCTCTGCCCTGAGCGGGTTTGAGGCCAGCAGGTGACATTTCTTCCCATGGCTTTGTCCCAGCCACCTACAAGAGTAGGAACAGGAGCTCCAGAACAGTCCACCATGGTTATTTCAGGACTTTCCATGCAGGGCATGGAGATGTAGGGCTTCAGTGGCAGGAATTAAAGGACTTGGCAAATCAAAACAATTATGTCTAAATTCCAGCCCATTAATCCCTTTTATCCACAAACCATAGAATATTCTGAGTTGGAAGAGATCCACAAGGATCATCAAAGTCCAGTCCTGCCAGATCTGTGTCTGTTTCTTGACCGTGTTTTGAAAGAGGCTCATTTCTCTCTCTCTGTCACGGGAAGGGTCCCTTGATGTGTCACACAACCAAAATGTACAGCACTGATGATGGGGTCCAGTTCCACGCTTTTGGCAGGGTGCTCAGTGGCACCATCCACGCTGGGCAGCCTGTGAAGGTCCTTGGGGAAAACTACACCCTGGAAGATGAGGAGGATTCCCAGATCTGCACCGTTGGACGCCTCTGGATCTCAGTTGCAAGGTATGGAAAGCTCTGGCAATGTGCTCGTTGGAAGAAGAGTCACCTGGAGTCAGGTGAGGGACTGGGAGGGAGAGAGAGCTGCCAGGGAGAGGGAGGAGGAGAGCACTGGAAGGTCTGAGGCTGCAGTGGTGCCCTCCTGCCTTTCAGGTATCACATTGAGGTGAACAGGGTTCCTGCTGGCAACTGGGTGCTGATCGAGGGTGTGGACCAGCCCATAGTGAAGACAGCGACTGTGACAGAGCCTCGGGGCAATGAGGAGGTACTGTGCCTGGCTGGCATTGCTCAGCCTCCCAGAGAGGCAAGGTGATGGGTACATCCCAAAAGCTCCCCTGGTGGGGCCAAAGAATCCCTGTGTGCTCCCCTGGTGGGGCCAAGAATCCCTATGTGCTCCCCTGGTGGGGCTAAAGAAACCCTGCCTGCCACAGTAGCAGGGCACAAGAGCCACTGAGGGAAAGAGAAGAGCTTCACACGCTGTGTCTAACCCTGTGGATATGCAGAGATGCAGTTTCAGCTCTTTATCCTCTCTGGTTCCAGGCTCAGATCTTCCGTCCCTTGAAGTTCAACACCACATCTGTTATCAAAATAGCTGTGGAGCCAGTCAACCCCTCAGAGCTCCCCAAAATGTTGGATGGTCTCCGCAAAGTCAACAAGAGCTACCCCTCACTTACCACAAAGGTACTGTTGGGGGCAGTTGGATTAGATGATTTCCACAAGTCCCTTCCAGCCCTGACTGTTCTGTGGTTCTGTGTGTGTGTGGTTGTTCCCAGCCTGTGCTGGGGGCAGCCTCTGGGCTGATCTTCCAAATAATCCTATTTTTACTATAGGTTGTTACGTTTGTTGTGGGTCTTTCCATGCTGTTTCAGTTGATCTCATAAATTATGTACAAATAGCAGAAAAGTGTAAATCCAGCAGAAAAACACACCCCCTGCTGTGCCAGGGAACTGCTTTCTGCAGAGCCCAGCAGCACTTCCTCCTGGAAAAGGCTGTAGGACCTTTCCTTGGGGTGTTCTGACTCTCACAAGTATATTTAAGGCTGGTCCTTCCTCAGGCTTGAGTGGGCAGGAGCTGTGAGCAGGGGGGCTGCCAGCTGAATCCCTCTCTTCTGTTCCAGGTGGAGGAGTCTGGGGAGCACGTGATCCTGGGAACAGGAGAGCTCTACCTGGACTGTGTGATGCACGATCTGCGGAAGATGTATTCTGAGATTGACATCAAGGTGAGGGAACGAGAGGGATTTTCCCCCTGGAAACCCTGGACGGGGTTTTGTTCCCCTGTCTCAGAAGGATGAGGAAATGAACCTGCCTGACCATACAGCGTGGATTTTGTCATGTTCCTGTAAAAGCAAAAAATAAGGCTCTTAAGGTGCAAAAGGGTGTCTTACAGCCTGACTGTCACTCCAATGGGACTGAGAGACTGCAGATTGGCAGAGGAGTTTCCATATTCCAGCCTTCTCCTGTGCTTTAGCCATTGCTTGGCTACCATCAAATAATTAAATTAAGCAGGATTTTTCGTACCTGGAATTCAGTTTGAATCTTCCTGTCTCATTTGAATGAAGGAATTGGTGAAGCTGCCTGTGCAGCCTCAGCGCTTCATACATGGTGCTGATTAAAACACTTGCAGATCAGAGGTTTCAAACAGTCTTTTTACGAGCAAAAACATACTGGAAACTTTACAGACCTGTTGTTGTTCTTTTAGGTGGCTGATCCAGTGGTGACATTCTGTGAGACAGTGGTGGAAACATCCTCCTTGAAGTGCTTTGCTGAGACCCCCAACAAGAAGTAAGGACCTGTGGGCATGGGAGGGGTCAGAGGGAGGGTCCATCCCCTCCAAGGGGGCTGTTCCCACTGGCTGTTGTCCACACAAGTGGCACATGCCCGAGTGGGCAGTGTCCCATTGACCTGAACTCCTCAGGAGCACACCAGAGTCCCAGGGATGTTCCTGTGCTGTGTAGGAGCTCTGAGAATGGAGGGAATAGACAGATCCACATCCTCCTTTCTACCTGTCACACCTTCTCAGCAGTTCTGAGAGGTGTACTGGGATCCTAGAGCAGGTGCCAAAGAGCCCAGTGCTGCCTTCAGGAACTCCCCAGACACTTTCATGAGCAAGAGCTCTCTTCTCTTATCCATACTTAATCCTGGATTTGTTCTTGCTGGTGATGTCCTTGCAGCTGTTCTCATCTTCCTCCTCCAGCTACACTTTGTGAGGTGCATGTGATTGGAAGAGGGAGGCCTGGGAGGGAATGTGGAGGAGATCTGGGAGCACAGGACATTCTCATACCTGAATTTTCAGAGAGATCATGATCTGCTGAAGTTGGCTTTCCTGTGTTCCCCATGGTTTCTGTGTCTTCTTGTCCTCTTTCATTCTGAGACAGTCTTGCTGTGGTTGGCAGCTTTATTTCTGGGAACAGAGTCTTCATAGACTCACAGGATGGTTTGGGTTGGAAATGACCTTAAAGACCATCCAGTTCCAACCCATGCTATGGGCAGGGGAACTTCCACCAGACCAGGTTGCTCCCAGTCGTAGGTCAGGCTTTGACCTTCTGGGCACAGGGAATGACCTGTGCTGGGGCAGGTTTCTGACACTGGGGGGTTCTCTGAGGTGCCATCCTGTGTGTCACACACAGCTCCCAGAGGCACTTTGTCCAGCCCATGGGCTCCTTCCTGCAGCCTTGGGCAGGGGCTGGACATGAGACAGGAGGGCTGGAGCCACACTGTCCCTCAGTTGTCTCCTTCTGGGGCTGAACAGCCTTTGGAGAGCAGTTGTTGAGCTCTTGGGCTGTATTCACAGCACAGGAACATCAGTGGGTGCAGGTGGCTTCATCAACCCAACTGCATCTGAGCTGGTGCTGTCAGAGAATCACAGAATCATGGAATGGTTAAGGTTGGAAAAGATCCTAAATGAAGTCCAACTGTCAACCCAGCCCCACCATCATGTTCTCCACGATGGTATGGCGAAGACACTTTACTGCAAAAATCCAGGGTTCTTAACCTGTTAGTTTGTTATGAGTTTACGTACTTGTGAGGCACAAAAAATGTGCTTAACCAACCACCACAGACCACGATAGGAAGAGGCATCAAATGCAACCAACCATGAGCCCCATGGTGTGAGCACTCATTGGTTCTAAGCATTGTTTTCCAATTATGTAACTTGTTTTTCACCTCTAGTTTAGCTGAATCATTCCCAGAATGCTTTTCTGGTTAGCCAAAGTAACAGAAGTGAGCAAGGATTTTACAAGAGAAACAAGTCCTTCATTTTGTAAGGCCTTGCTGCTCCACAGTAGTTCACCACTAAGCCATGTCTACAAGTGCCACATCCACATGTTTTTTGAACACTTCCAAAGATAATGACTCCACCACTGCCCTGGGCAACCTGTGTCAGGGCTTTGCAACCTTTTCTATGTAGAAATTCTTCCAATATCCAACCTAAACCTCCTCTGGCTCAACTTGAGGCTGTTTCCTCTCCTGCTGTCCCTGTTCCCTGGGAGCAGAGCCTGACCTCCCCTGGCTGCCCCCTCCTGTCAGGGAGTTGTGCAGAGCCAGAAGGTCCATCCTGATCCCCCTTTTCTCCAGGCTGAGCCCTCCCAGCTCCCTCAGGTGCTCCTTGTGCTCCAGACCCTTCCCCAGCTCCATTCCCTTCCCTGGACACATTCCAGCCCCTCAAGGTCTTTCAGTGAGGGGCTGCCAGTCCCTGAGGTCTTCCCAGCTGCTCCCATTCCCACCACTCTGTGGGCTGATCATGACTGTCTCTCCTCAGGAACAAGATCACGATGATTGCTGAGCCCCTGGAGAAGGGACTTGCAGAGGACATTGAGAACGAAGTGGTGCAGATAACGTGGAACAGGTATGGGCGATGTGGGATCTGCAGGGTGCACAGTATCAGACAGAGCCTCTAGGCAGGGATCCTGGTTTGGTTTTCCTGCCAGCCAGTCCGTGAGCATCCCTGGCTGAGACTGGTTTGTGCCTGAAAGGAACAGGGTTATAAATACATCGTGAGTGCAGGTTGGATATCTGTTTCCTAAAGCTTCCTCCCTTTTTCTTTTATCAGAAAGAAGCTGGGTGAATTCTTCCAGACCAAGTACGACTGGGATTTGCTGGCTGCCCGCTCCATCTGGGCCTTCGGTCCAGACGCCACTGGCCCAAACATCCTGGTAGATGACACACTGCCCTCAGAGGTGAGGAGTGGGGCCACACTTCACTGAGACCTTTGTCCCGTGGTGCCAGGAGGTGCCCACTCCTCCCAGAACTTTGAGCAGGGACCTGGTGCCTTTGGGGTGCTCATTGTTTGCCACAGCTCACACCTGCTGCACTCTCCTCACAATGTTCCTACACTGGTTACTGGATCACCTGTTATTTTTAAGGTGTTGCTGTTTGGATCAATATCCTCAAATTGCCAAAATTTGCAACTAATGGGCTTTCAGGATCACCAAAGCATGGACTCTTAATTTATAGCTCTCTGAAGCTGATGCTCTTCAGCGGTGAGAGAGAGGGATGACATTGGGGGCACAGGGGGACATTTGCTGCTCTATTGGGAACTGGCTTTTAAACACTGAGTAATGTGTGTTAGTGGTTGTGATGAGGTATTGTCTCTGAAGCTAGCTGTCTGTCTGTCTGTCTGTCTGTCTGTCTGTCTGTCTGTCCTTAGGTGGACAAGTCACTTCTGGGCTCAGTGAAGGACAGCATCGTGCAGGGCTTCCAGTGGGGGACCAGGGAAGGGCCCCTCTGTGATGAATGTAAGTGGGACCTGTGGGGAAATTACGATAATGAGATCTAATAAATTCTTCCATCTCTGAGCATTCAGGAGTCCCAGGCTGGGGGGGCTTGGAGCAGCCTGGTCTAGTGGAAGGTGTCCCTGCCCACGGCAAGCAGTTGGACTAGATCAGCTTTGAGGCTCCTTCCAACCCAAATCATTCCACGATTCTATGATATGCAGGGTTATGACGTGGTCATGCTTTCCCTGCTGGAATTAAATTTAGGAAAACTGCTGGTGGCTCTGGGCGTTTGGGCATCTGGGGATGTGGTTGGTGCTGGCAGAGGATGTCCCCTGGGGTCACTGGCTGTCATTTCTCCCTTTGCAGTGATCCGCAACGTGAAGTTCAAGATCCTGGACGCAGTGATTGCTCAGGAGCCCTTGCACCGGGGTGGAGGGCAGATCATCCCCACGGCCCGCAGGGTTGTGTACTCCGCCTTCCTCATGGTGAGGCTTTGCTGTGTGCTGGGCTGCGCCCCACAGATCTGCCGCAGGGATGTGGGTTCACACTGACTCAGTCACCCATCAATGTCCCCAGTGCCCTTGTGGGCTGGCACTCGAGTCCTACGGGCGGTCACGTTCCAGCCTGGATGGAAACTTGTGTGCATCTGTTAGTTCTCCTCTTCCTCCTCCTGCTGGGCTCGCTGGGAAGAGTGGCGGGGGGGAGAGGGGAGTGTGCGACTCATGGCCAGAGGGAGAGAAGCTCCTTTCAGTGTTTGTGATGTTGGTTTGGGCAGCTATGGGGCAGCAGGAGCCCTGTAGTCCCGTCAGGTGCTGGGTCTGACCAAAGGACTTGAGCTGTTCCGACGTTGCGGGAGGCTCAGTGGCTCATGTCCCTGTCCCCTCACAGGCCACCCCTCGTCTGATGGAGCCCTACTACTTCGTGGAGGTGCAGGCCCCTGCTGACTGCGTGTCTGCTGTGTACACGGTGCTGGCCCGGCGCAGGTGAGCTGCTCCCGCTGCCAGCAGTGGGGTTTGCAAAGCAGCAGCTTTGGGATCTGGGCTGGTGGAGAATTCCACAGTCCTGGCACTGCTTGTGCAGAGGGTGAAGTCTGCATGAAGTGACAGCTGGAAGCTTCCTGACTGATCCTGGCCCTGAGCAGTGCGGGGAGGGATGTCCAGGATCGCACGCAGCCTTTGGGTTGTGCCTGGCTCTCCCTAAGTGTCAGAGAGGAGAATGTACAAAGGGATGTGCTTCCTGCTGGGAGCACTGTGCTCAGCCCTGCGGCCCCAGCATGGGAAGGACTTGGACCTGCTCCAGTGGCTCCAGAGAGGCTGGGAAGATGCTCAGGGGTCTGGAGTGACTTCCCTACAAGAACAGGTTGAGAGAACTGGGGTGGTTCAACCTGGAGAAGAGAAGGCTCCAGGGAGACCTTGGAGCCCTTTCCAGTGCCTAAAGGGACTCCAGCAGAGCTGGAGAGGGACTTTGGACATGGGTCTGGAGTATCAGGACAAGGGGGAATGGCTTCCCATTGCCAAATGGCAGGGTTAGTTGGGATACTGGGAAGAAATTCTTCCCCGTGGTGGTGGCACAAGTTGCCCAGAGAAGCTGTGTCTGCCCCATCCCTGGAAGTGTTCAAGGCCTGGTTGGGCAGGGCTTGGAGAAAGGAGTCCCTGTCCATGGTAGAGGAACTATATGGGGTTCAAGGTCCCTTCCCACCCGGACCATTCCATGATTCTGTGACACATAGGAAGACTAATCCTTTGACACATTTGCAGAGGCCACGTGACGCAGGATGCTCCGATCCCAGGCTCTCCCCTCTACACCATCAAAGCCTTCATCCCAGCCATTGACTCCTTTGGATTTGAGACAGACTTGAGGACCCACACGCAGGGACAAGCCTTCTCTCTCTCTGTCTTCCACCATTGGCAGGTGAGTCCATGCCCAGGGGAGATGGGGAAGAGGGACAGGTAGGATCAGGCACCGGGTAGGTGCTCTCAGTGCCAGAGCTCCCCACAGGGCAGGAAAGCTCTGGAGAACATCCTCGAAGGATCTTGGGGAGGTTTTGTGCACCAGCTGTTCCATGTCTGCCAGGGCTTTGGGTTCCAAGTCCCAACACTCCTTGTCCTAGCAAGGAAGCCCTGAAAGCTGCTGCTGACTGAATGTCAGGGTCCTGCAGTGGAGAGGACATTTCCTTGGGAGGACGGAGCCTGTTTGGGTCCACTCCATGCTCTGCAGCCTGGGGAGCAGAAGTCTTGGAGTGGGGCTCTGAGTTACTGATCTGCCACTGGAAGTTTAATCTGTGCCACACTTCAGCTTTGCCTCTCAGAGGTAGTGTTTTAAACCTGTAGAAAATGTTTGGGACAAAATGGTGTTCTCTGGCCACTTCTGTGTCTGTGGCAAATCAGGTCCCGTGGGAGCCACAGCTGTGAGGTGCACAGTGACTTGGGATACAGCCCCGTGAGAGCAGCAGCTGCAGCCTGAGCCCTGGCCTAAAAGCTTGAGATGTCAAAACCTGAGGTTCAGCTCTGAGAGAATAAACGTGCCTGGTTTGTGGAGGGGGTTGTGCTGACCAGGACCTGTGTGGATTGTTCTGTTAGGAGGTGTTTAGGGGGCTTACAGTACGCCCTGGGGAAGGTGGGACCTGTCCTTGGCTTGGGTTTTCAGCACTGTAGTAGTGACTTCTCACAGGCACGACCACCAGCAGTGTCACGAGTTTGTGAGTGCCAGAACAGACGGGGTGTTGGGGGTGTCTAAAGGGCCCAAGGGGGTTTTCTCTTGCAGTTTGGGGTCTCCAGGAGGTTGAACCAACCCCAACATCGCACTCACATCCTGGCCCTGTGTTTCAGATTGTGCCTGGTGACCCCTTGGACAAGAGCATCGTCATCCGGCCACTGGAGCCACAGCCAGCCCCACACCTGGCCAGGGAGTTCATGATCAAGACCAGGCGTAGGAAGGTATGTCTGCGACAAATCCCTGTAGTGTCCTCCTGTTCCAGCAGCTGAGCTGGTGCAGTGTTGTCCCTCGGGTGTGCCCATCCCCTCTGTGTTCCCAGAGTGGTCTGATGTCCTTTGTGCCCCCGGTCTTCCCCCTTGCTGCCTGTCAGTGCCTGATGGTCCCATCAGTGACTCCAGGCCAAAACAGGATCCTGTGCTCTCCGCTGAGTCTGGCTCCCTCCCCAGCCCTTCTGACCCTTCGGTGGCCTGGTTTAGCCCCCTTGTCCAGCAGAAACAGCAGGAACTGGTTTCTGTGCTGCTTTAGTGAGCTGGGCTGTGGGGCTGGAGGGCTCCCAGAGCTGCAGAGGGAGCAGAAGGAATAGCCCCACTGTGGGAGGGCAGTGAGCTGGGAGATGTGCTCAGCAGCAGAAACCACACATTTGCAGTTTCCTGAGGGTTGTTAGATGCCCTCAAGCTGCAGAGAAGCACCTCATGCCTTTTTTGGAGCCTGAAAATTTATCTTGCTGCGAGCCACAAATGTTTTCAGTGGGCTCTCTGGGCAGTGTCTGTACAGGGAATAACCCTGGCTTTGTGTTACCCTGCAGGGCCTGAGTGAGGATGTGAGCATCAGCAAGTTCTTCGACGACCCCATGTTGCTGGAGCTGGCCAAGCAAGACGTTGTTCTCAACTACCCCATGTGAACCTGCTGCCGTGGTGTGGGGGCTGACCCGAGCCCTGGCTGGCTCCGGCCAGTCCTTTCCCATCCCTGCTTGCCCTGCCCTGGTTCCTGGAGGCTCAGGGCACGCAGGGAGCTGCTCCTCAGATTGCTCTTCCATGGCTGTAGGAGTCTCCCTGGGCATTCATGGACCAATTGTGGCCATTCTCCACATGGGGAGCAGAGCCCTGATCCATTTTGTATTGTTAGTCTCCAGCTGCTGTTGCCTCCAGTGAGGTTTTCCCTTTGGATTGGCCCTTCCAGCACACGGAGCTGAGCAGTGTGAATATGGATTCCTGGGGCCTGGGCCTAAATATGTCAAGCATTTCAGGCAGCTGAGAAAGGGGGGTTGGTTGGGGGGGTGCTGGGGGGACAGTGCTTCTACCAGCCTCCCCAGGAGAGGAGACGAGTGTGGCTTTGACCTTTCTGTACCCCTTTTTTGAGCCCTTGTAAACGTTTAGTACAAACTTCCAGGCTGGGCTTAGTCTGATTGTGCCCAGAAATGGCAGAGCTGGGGGAGGCTCTGCTCTCCCAGTGCTACCAGACACACTGTCCTGATTTCTCCCATCCTCAGCCCTAATTTCCCCCATCCTCAGCTCCAGTTCCCCCTGGCCTCAGCACTGTCCCACTCCCAAGGGCTCTGTGTCCCCCAGTTATCCCCCTCCTGCCTGTGGTAGTGAATGCACCAGCCAGCCCAGGCCTATTTTTCCCTTTCTCACTCAATCTTGCTGAGTTTTCAGGCATATCATCAGCTGCTCATCCTCTGAAAGGTTTTAAGTGCTCCCTCTCTCCCGCCCTGGCCCTGCCTCCACACTCTGCCCCAGTTCAGTCCCAAGTACGTGCTGTGGAACCAGGGCTGATTTACATCTCCTGGGGACATTCCTGCCCTCCCTGTCCCCTGGCTGCCCCCAGCCTGACCTGGCCCAGCGCTGCCCTGATGCTGCTGTGCCGAGTTTGGCCCTGGCAGCCTCGTTCATCCCAGAAACACCATTGGGAACCTGTCCCAGAGCATCCCTGCGCTCTGAGGGGCTTGAGATGGCCTGGAGGGACCAGCACATGGGGAGCAGAGGGTAAAGCCAAGGACAGCCTCCTCCTCCACTCCCAAAACCTGCCAGCTGCTGGTGGAAACTGGGAGGCACTGGGCTGACATAAGCACAGGGAAAGTGCTTTTCCACTGGAAAACATATCCAGCCCTCCCACCACGTGCTGGCTCTCCGTGGAAACTGGATGGTGTGGGGGATAATTCAGGGTCAGTGGAGCATCAAAACCAGGGAGGGGAAGGATTTCCTGTCAGCACACACCAGCATCACCCCCCAGGCAATGCTGCTGCCCCACCCCATCAACCAGCGGCAGGTGCTCAGTGCTGGGGCTCCAGCCCTATTGCTAGGCTCAGCTTTTCCAGGGATATGGTACAGGGGCTCCAGTGCTATTTCCAGGGATATGGTGCAGGGGCTCCAGTGCTATTTCCAGGGATATGGTGCAGGGGCTCCAGTGCTATTTCCAGGGATATGGTGCTGGGGCTCCAGCCCTATCACCAGGCTCAGCTGTTCCTGCTAGGCAGTGCCATGAGGGTCCCCCTCATGTCCCCCATCTGCCATGGCACTGCAGCTTCACTGATGGCATGTTCCCCCTCTGTCCTGGGGGAAAGTGGGGCTCAGTCCTGGCTCGGTGCAGGCAGAACACAACCTTGTGCCCCCATGGCCTCGCTGTGGGTGCTTGTCACCTCCCAGTACAGCCCAGCACCAAACTGGGTGCTCGAGGACCAGGCCAGGCCTCTCCTGCAGCAAAGCCTGGACTGCTCCCCCAGGGCTCCAGCGGGATCAGTGTCCTGGGGGCCGGCGGTGCTCGGTGCTGCACTGCACGTCCCAGGGCTCGGGGATGGCCCTTGGCTCCGGAGCCAAGTGCTCCGCTGCTCCGTGGCCAGTTTATCCCAGGAAGAGGACATCCATCATCCCAGCCTCGGGCTCCAGGGCTGGATAACGGGGCCGGACGAGGCCCTGGGGATACCCATGGAGGGGCATCGGTGCCGGTCGCACCTGCCTTCGGAGAGCCGAACCCCGAGGCTGCAGCGCCGGATAGGTCTCTGCGGCTTCGAGCATCGCCCCGGCTGTCACCCCGCGAGAGGGCGGCGGGCCGGGGGGGGCAGGCGTGGGAAGGAGCCGATTCTCACGCAGGCTCTTCCCAGCAGCTGGAAAACGCTGACCCGCGGCGGGGCCGAGCCCGAGCCCCCGCAGCCGCAAACCTGGCCCTGCGCACGTGAGCTGGGAATTTTCCGCGGAAACGGCTCTGCCCTGGGAGTGGGGACTGTGCGGCTGCACCCTGACCCCAGCCCCTTCCATGCGGCTGGAATTTCCCCACACAAAGGATCTGTGCCGGGTGCAGGGTGTCCCAAGGGATGTGCCTGCCCGGGCCGTGGCGCAGGTAAACTGAGGCACGTGGAATCACGCACTGAGGCACCAGGGGATGTGCCCCCACCCTCAGCAGGGCCATCAGCAATGAGTGATCCTCTGTTGACCCCCCAGTCGTCCCCGTTTGTCCCCATTCCGAGGGACTTAAGAGGTCCCCACAGGAAACGGCACCTCGAGCAGCCAGCTCCTTGTGGGATGAGCTCCTGCCCTGCGCCGAGTCCCTGTCCCCATTCTGCTCCTGGGGACCCTGACTGCAGTCCTGCTCCAACTGTCCTCGTCTCTTTCTTGCTCCCAGTGCCTCCAGCCTGCTCCTGGTGTCCCTGTCCACAGCCCTATTGCCACTGTCCCCATCCTGCTCCCTGTGTCCTTGTGCCTGTACTGCTCCTGATCCCCCATCCCACCCTGCTTCGGTCTCCCTGTCTCTACCCTACCCCAGTCCCTGTCTTGCTTCCTGATATCCCTGTCCCCACCCTGCTCCTGCTCTCCCTATTCCTACCTTGCTCCCATTGTCCCCATCACCCATTCTGCCTCCGTACTTTTCCTACTCCCCCTGTCTCCATCCCCCTCCCAGTGTCTTTGTCCCCTTCTTGCTCCCATTGTCCCCATCCTGCCCCTGGTGTTCATCCTGTTCCCACTATCCCCATCACTGTCCTGCTCCCTGTGTCCCTGATCTCATCCTGCTGGCAGTGTCCTTGTCCCTTCTGGTTCTGATTCCCCCATCTCAGCCTACTCCCAATGTACCTGGTCCCCACCCTGCTCCTGATGCGCTCATCCGTGTCCTGCTCCTGGTGTCCCTGTCCACAGCCTTAATTACAGTGTCCCCATTCTTGTCTGGACTCAAGGGGCATCTCTGGGGGCTCTCCATGTCTCTGTCCCTCTCCTGCTTCCTGTGTCCTCATCCCTGATGCCCCCATCCCCCCCTGCCCCAGTACCTGTCCTCATCCCGTTCCTGCTCCACCCATCCCCGTCTTGCTCCCAGTGTCCCCATCACCCATTTTGCTCTCAGTGCCTCCATATTTCTCCCAGTCTCTATGTCACCATCCCACTTTCAGTGTCCTTTCCTCTTCTTGCTTCCATTGCCTCCATCCTCATCCTACTCCTGGTGTCTATCCACAGCCCCGTTCCCACTGTCCCCATCACTGTCCTGCTCCCTGTGTCCTCATTCCTGTCCTGATGCCTCCCTTCCACCCTGTTTTGGTCTCCACCTCCCCATCCTGCCCCAGCTCCTCTCCTGCTCCCTATGTCACTGTCCTCATCCTGCTCTTGCTATCCCCATCCCCATCTTGCTCCCAGTGTCCACATCCCACTCTGTCCCCATCCCCACCCTGCTCCCTCTGTCCCTGTCCACAGCCCTGCTCCAGTGTCCCTCCCTATTCTTGTCTTGCTCCCCATTTCCTGTCCTGCTCCGCGTCCTTGCCCCTGTCCCCCTGCTGTGTCTCCATCCTGAACCCAATCCCGTGTCCTTGTCCCTATCCCCCTGCTGTGTGCCCATCCTGACCCTGCTCTGTGTCCCTGTCACTCTTCCCGTTGTTCTGTCCCCATCCTGACCCCGCTCCGTATCCTTGTCCTTATCCCCCGAATCCTGCCCCCGCTCCGTGTCCCTGTTCCTATCCCCACTGTCCCCTCTCGCCCCGTGTCCCTGTCCCTATCCCCACTGTCCCCTCCTGCCTCGTGTCCCTGCCCTATCCCCAGTGTCCCCTCCTGCCC
>VZRL01003536.1:326968-358581 GCA_013397895.1 Origma solitaria | reverse complement strand
GCGGGCTGAGGGAAGCGGGAGCCCGGGGGGACCGAGCCGGGCGCTCCGGGGGGATCCGGAGGCGCCGGGATGAGCCGGGCGCGCTCCGCCGCCGGTGCCGCCGCGAGGGGCCGGTGTCACCCCCCCGGGTCCCCGCGTCCCCCTTCGGCCAGCCCCCGCGCTCCGGGACGGGCCTCTCCGGGGTGTTTGTCCCGAGGGAAGTGATGCCTGAAGGGCTTCCCCGGGCAGAGCGCCGGGTGCCGGCCCGCGGCTGCACGCGTCGAGCCCCTCGGTGATGAACTGAGCGCTCCCCGCGCTGCCGAGCGCGGGAACGGAGCGATCGCACCAGGAGACACCACCTGTGTCACCTCCGTGCCCACGAACCGGCCCGTGTCGCCTCCGTGCCCACGAACCGGCCCGTGTCACCTCCGTGCCCACCGCCCCTCCCGGCTCCGGGCAGGACGGGGCTCAGGGGTCCCCTCAGCTCCAGCACAGTCCCTGGAAGCAGCAGCTCCTGCTCGGAATTCCTTGCCCGGATGAACGTTCCTAACGCTGCTGGCAGCCGGAGCCAGCCCTGCCTCGAGCTGACGGGCTGCAGCCGTGCGGTTTGGCATTGCTCAAGGAAATACTTCTCCAGCTCCAGGAGTGTTTGGACAAAGCTCTCAGGCACGTGCTGGGATTGTTGGGGGTGTCCTTTGTAGGGCCATCAGTTGGGTTTGATGACCTTGTGTGTCCGTTCTCACTGAGGACATTCCGTGATTCTCTGTGCTTGACCCAAATGCAGAGCACGAGGAGAAGAATCCTGCCCTTGTATCACATAATCAGAGTTTTAGCCTCTGTTGGGCCTAACTTTCACCCAGCGTCATAAAATTTCACAAGAATGACATTTGTGCAGCTATTTTTACTGGCCTTTTAAAGCCAATTCTCATTTCTGTTGGTAGGAATTAGTCCTGACACTTTCTGGTCAGTGTGACCTTGCTTCCCAGTGAAGTGCTGATTTTGTTCCACCGTCAAATTAATTACAAATAGGAGATAGTTCATAGGGATTAATTAGGGCATGGATGTACCATATGGATTCTGGAGCAACAGTTGATACCATCGGGTTCTGCTTTTTCATTGGGTGTTCGGTTGGTATTTGGAAATGAGAGGAAGAACAAAACCCTTCTATCTGGCAGACCGTTGATTGTTGTTATTATTTCCATGTCTCCTGCCTGCTCTAAGTCAAGGATAATTGGTTAAGAAAAACCCCAAACTGTCCCTTCCTGTTAGAAATCTGTGTCCCGGGGATGTTCAATGAACCAGCTGTCAGTGCAGTTACCAAACCCTCCGTTCTTCAGGTCATTTGAGGGAGAAAGTTGTTGTTTTCTGTCAAGATTCATGCTCATGAAAATGCAAGGTGCCCTTCTCTGTATTTTTGGTACTTTGCAAGTCTATTCCAAAGTTGTGCTTGTGCTGAGGGAACAAGTCAGCTCTGCGCTGGGAAGTGGGATAGGTAAGGATTTTTAAAAGGGAATTTGAGCTTTACTATGCTGTTTCACTCTGAGGGAAAGTCCTGCATTCCCACCAGTGCTTGCATTAACTCCAGCACTCCCGCAGCTCTGGAGAGCAGGGTCGGTGCTCTGTGGTCACTGGTGGCTCAGTGGGGGTGGGCTGAGCTGTCACAGGTTTTGGTGTCTGGCGAATGCGCGACTCTGGGCAGCGCCGAGAGCTCCAGCGAGGGGCTGGACCTCAGTGACACCGAGGGGCAGCAGCTGCAGTTCTGGGCTCTCTCGTGTGGCAGCGTGGATCGGGATTGTCCGGGGCTCTGACCATGGCTGTGGGCATGGAGGTGGCCAGGTAAGAGTTGAGGGGCTGGGGCTAGGGCTGGGCTGAGTGTGGGGTCTGCCTTGTGAGCCTTTCTCTGGCTCCCTCGATGAGAACGAGCCCTTTGCAGGGTATTTCTCCAGAATCAGTAACTTGTCTGACATTTCCAAATTGAAATGCCAGCGCATGGGGCAAACCAGAACCAGGAGCACTGGGACATGCCCATTTGGAGGTTTGTGTAAAACTTGTTTTACAAGAGCCTCTCTGTTTTTTGAACTGTGTTGAAAACACAACCAGCTGCTCCTTGGGTTCGTCACCTGACGCCTCTTGTCCTTTCTTAAGGGGTTTATCAAGTTTTAGATCAGTTTGAGTGGTGAAAAGTTATTAAAAGCATTTTACTGACAAGCTGTTCCCTTACCAAAGGCTCTGACTGCCTTTAGTGCTTTTAGACTAGAGTTGTGAGTTTGTCCTACCATTGATGGAGGGAACTATTGACTTATTGCTAATAGAAAACATTTCCATTTACAGATCTAAGGGTTTTCTTAATTGAAACAACAATTTTACAATTTTTGGGTTTTTTAAAGCCATTCAGAGGTCAAAATGCAAGATTCTAAACAAGGAATTGTCATGAAATACATGTTTTCTAGGCATGTTCCATCCTTAGCCCTTCATTAGGGGCTATTTTTGCCCCTCACTTCAAAGCGAACACCCAGCTCATCACAGATAATGTGCAAGTGATGCAAATACCAGTAAATAACTGGACAATTTGGGTCAAGGACTGAGAGCCCAGCGCTTGCTTTGAACAAGGCAGAGAAGAGCCCCAAGAGGATTGGGAATGTGCAGGAGGTGAGGAATTCCAGGGGTCCCAGCCCTCTGTAGCGGGAAGGTTAAAAGAAAACCCAGACGCTTTGAAAGTTTGGACTAATTTTAAGAATGTAACAAAGATTTTGTTACAGCCTGAAGAGTTTTAATTTTAGATGCAGTTTTTCTAAAGAATTTTGTTGTTCTAAAGGTAATTGGTGTGGGAATTATGTTGCTTGAGTAACACTTTATCTTTAAAAGTATTTTCTGGAATTGGATGGTAGTTTCAGCCTTCACAAGAGCGAAGTTCTTAAAAGCTGTGAAATCTAATCGCTGATGGAGGGTTTGTGATGAATTTTAACACACAGATTTGTTGACTTAGTAATTTCCTGACTGCCGGGAACTTCTGTGCATCAAAAAAATCCCCAAACTTTCCTCATCCACCACTTTTGCTAAGGAAAGGATGAGATCCAGTGCCTGAGGTTGTACCTAGGTGTGATCCAGCCAGTTAAGACCAACAAAGCAGCCTAAAAACACCCAGTTAGGAGTCGGATTATCCTGAAGGTGCTTTCCTTCAGTGCGTTGTGGATTGGGTCACTGAAAATCCAATGCCTTGGTGCTTCTCCAGGGAGCTGGAGCTGGGGAATCTGGAGCCACAAGGGCTCAGCAGTGCCACTGGTGCCTCGTTCTTGTCCCTGTTGTGATGCTGGAGAGTGAGGACTCCTGGAGTGGTGCACTTTCCGTGGAGAGCTGGTGGCACACCGCTGAGTGTGTGAGCGCAGGCAAACCCTGCTCATGGCCGTGAATTTCGGTGCTTTGTGGTCATTGGCACCTGCAAGGGGCCGCTGGCTGAGGAAAGAAGCGATGGAATCAGGAGTGGGGCTTGGATGATCCTTGTTGGTCTTTTCCAGCTCAGGATATTCTGTGATTCTCAGAAATCAGGCTGCAGCCTCACTCTCAGCATGGAGCTGGGGAGAGGGGGCTGATCTTGTGGCTCTTTCCCTACACCATTTCAGATTTTCACCACCTTTTTTAAACACGGGAATCACAAGATGCATTGCCATGTACAAGGTGCCTCGTTGGTGCCTCGCCCTTCCTCTCGGACAGGATTCCCTGAACCCCGGCAGGAACTCGGACAAGGGTAGCGATCATTAAACCCTCGTGGATAATGGATCCCTTTGTTGTCGGTCCCGGGGGATGGGCGCTGCTGCCTCATTTAGGGGGAAGGTGATCCTTTGCTCCCACCCTGCTTCCAGCCTTTGTGTTCTATGCTGACAACTCCACAGAGTTGACTTGTGCTCCAGATTTATGTATTTTTAATCTGCTTCATAGGAAGCAAATTATTGCTGTGAAAAAAGTTCCATTAATATTTCCTGATTTTTATGGTGGCCCTATTTTATCCCTGCTGACCTGTGCAGGGAAGCACATTCCTGCCCTGCAGGTAGGGAGACTCCCTGAGTTACAGATGGTTCCTGGGCCCCCCTGCCAGCCCCTCACGGGTGGCTGCACGGCCACCTCTGTGTGCCCTGCTTTGGAAAGGAATGAAGGTTTTATTGCAGAAGCCCCTGGCATTATCAGTGTTTCCAGCTGGTCTCGGCACTTCCCGCAAGCAGCAGGAGCGCAATTCCACTGTCCCGTGCTTGTGCCATGGCATAACAAGCTGTGCTTTTTTATTGTCTCGAGTTTTAGTTAATAATGGTCAAATTGTATTACATCACATTTCACTTGCTGTGTTCAGTGTTGCTCGATGCCCAAGCTCTGCTCCTGAAAAAGCCCGTATTTTTAAAATGTCAGAATCACCAAATGACCCGTTCACTGCCCATTCTTGGTCCTGGTTTTGGGAGGCTCATTGCTTTCCGTTAAAAGCCGCAAAAAGGAATTTATCTCCAAAATGCTCCTTGGAGGGGAAAGGGCAATGTTAACGTTTCCTTTTCTGACCTCCTCATACCATAAGTATGAATTGTTATCGCTACTCGGTAGTGACGCACAGTTCTCCCCAAATTCAGGACTGTCTGGAAGATCTGGTTGGGATTTTTAAAACCTTGACTTTGTTTTGGTGTAAAATGAAGATTTAAGGTGAAAGTTCCTGAATGCGGTGTGGGATAATTGACATATGCAATGTGTAGCTGGGCAGTTACGATCTTACTGATAATTTCTGGTGAAGGAAATGCTGAGAATGGCAAATACTGGAGCAAAAAGAAATCCCTTTTCCTTCTGGAAGCATAGAGAACTTGGTTTCATACCTCGGTACCGGCCAATAATTCCTTAATGATTTCGTTTCAAGGAAGAACGTGATTCCATTTCAAAGCAGAACCCAGGGCTCTAAGCAATAACACAAGTTACAAGGTTTTCTGGCTATAAATAAAAATCTATATTTGGAAAAAACAAATAGCGTATTTATGGACAAAACTGTATTAAAGGAAATGTGATGGAAAAATTGAGTCAGATGAGCTGATGTATGAGGCATTTCCCTCTGGAGTCACTGGGCTGAAAAATGTTTTATATGCCTAAACTTGAACAGATGCTTCAGCACACACACACACAGAGTCCTTCCCCGGTACATATTAGCAGTTCTGCTCATACCACTGTGATTAATTCCCAGACCAGCCTGGTTTAGGCTCTTTTCCGGGGGCTCAGAGGTATTTCCAGATCATCCAGGTACTTAAGCCATGCCTAGCTGTAAATAAGTGAGCAGCCCGGATTATTAGCGGGATTTGTTTCAAGCTTTGCATTAAGCATGTGCTTAAATGACTCACTGAGCTGGGATTTACATTTTTACACGGGAGTGAAGGATTTCTCCCTATTACCTTGCCTAGACGGAAATCGGCGGAATCAGCCAGCTTTTTTGCCTAAACAAGTCCATGAAACCAGCTTTGGGCTCTTACAGTTATTAGTTCCAGCTTTTTAGTTACAAATTTGTCAGAAAACGAGTCTGAGTGTGCGTGCCTGACCTCGATTGAGACACTGTTGAAGGAGGGAGGGCAGGCATCCATATGGATGACCAGCAGATTGTGCCTCCCGTCCTTTCCAGTCCGAATGTCGAATGTCGCAGTCGGTGGCACTGGAGGAGGCTGACAACTGCATTTGATTATTTTCCATTGAACCCCCACTCCGGTGTCCTGCTCAGCCATTAATCTGCAGTCCTGGGGTGCAGTGATTGCTTGTAGGTGGCTGTGCACGGCATTCCTTCTCTCCTGAACATCCCCAAAGTCCTCCCAAAAAGTGCCGTGTGTTGGGGACGCTTCTTTCCACTTTGCTTTTCTGATGAAGGAATGTAGAAAAGTGACTTCTGGGTCTAAACATGGGTCTGACTGTGTGTGCCTCGGGAATCCAGCTCCTGCAGGATGAGGGATGATGCTGGTGGCAGCAGGGGATGGAACTCCTGCCCGCGGTGACATCCCGGCGTGAGTGGTGTAGCCCTGCCAGACTCAGAACAAGCCATTGCCTGTGAAGTTCTGTATCTCTCTCGTGCTTAAAATAGTCAAGAGCCTGGAAGGGTGATTGTATGTCTTGTGTGTGCCCATGTTCCCTTGAGGGGGAGTTTTGACTCCTTGTTAACTCCTGGAAGCCTGGCTCTGGTGTGGATTCAGGGACAAAGATGACACCCAGTGCTGCATAATCCTGAGGTTACAGATGTGTGTGCAGGCAGGCAAGGGGATGGGTCTAGGTTGTGCACATGGGGCTGGCCTTGGTGTCAGTAAATTTTTGAATGGCATAAAATTAAAATAATTAAAGTTCCTAATGTGTCTTGTAGGTGTGCTGCCCTGCATGCAGCATGTCCTCCTAAAAATCTAAAAATCTCCTGATTCTCATGGTAAACATTGAGGTAGTTGAGAAATGACTGAATTTTACTTGCAGCAGATTCATTCGCAGTGGTTACTCAGCTGGTGCTCAGATATGTAGTTAAACTATTTTGAAATGAAGGAGAATTTTCATAGTGGAAACTGTGATTTCTGCGATATTAAAAAGCAAAATAAAATTGAAGTGTTTGGGAGGAAGCACACGACGATCTTCCACAGAGCCATATGGAAATTATCTTTATTCCTTGGTTCGTGTGAAGTCTTTTCTCCTTCTGGAGCTGACTTGGAGCCTCCTCCTCAGAGCCATCCCCATCTTGGTTTGTATTCCTCGTCTGCTCTTGCTCTCTTTGCAATCTGTGACCAAACCATATCGATCCGGGTGTCTGCGGAATCCGATTCCCTGGAGGGTTGTGCTGGAGAGCTGTGGACAGAAATAAATCATCGCTGCCCTTCAGGTGTTCCGATTGCCTGGGATCGTCTGGCACGTACAGAATTCCAGGGGGCTGGAACTGAGCAGTGATTAACAGCCCCACGTACCAGTTCTGTTCCCTTTGGCGTCTCCTCTCTCTCAGCTGCTTCATGGAGGGGCTTTTCCCCCAACACCCGGGAGCCACTCGCTCCTGGCTCCTTTGGAACAGCCACACGGATCAGATGGAATCTTGCCCTCTCCAGAGTCCTGTTCTGACCCATCCCATGTGGAGGCTGCAGCAGAGCATGGGAGAAGCTCTGAACCTCGGCATGAATCTCAGCATGGGACTGCTTTGTGCCTACAGATTTACCCTTGCCTGGGGCAGTGCTCTGGTTTTCAGTTTTTAAGGGGTTTTCCTTCTCCAGGCTACTCCAGGTGTCACCGCTCCCCACCCTCTTTCCCCTCTCAGCTTTCTTGTTTTTCCACTGTTCTTCCCACCCCGGCCAGTCCATACCTCTGCTCCAGGCTCCTGCTGTTCTCCTCTGTTCCCATGATGGGAGCTGGCCAGAGTGACCAGAGCCACATGCCATGGGTGATCCCTGGGCACTCAGGGGGACACGGCAGGGTGACCAGAGCCACATGCTGTGGGTGAGCCATGGGCACTCAGGGGGACATGGCAGGGTGACCAGAGCCACATGTTGTGCTTGAGCCATGGGCAGTCAGTGGGACACGGCAGGGTGACCAGAGCCACACACTGTGCTTGAGCCATGGGCATTCAGGAGGACACGGCAGGGTGACCACAGCCACATGCCATGGGTGCATGTCACAGGCACTTGGTGACATGGCAGCGAGTGCTGGGTGTGCTTTTCCTCTGACAGTGGTGAAACTGTGGCTGTTTTGGGGCCATTCTGAGCAGTGCCAGAGCATTCACAGAGCAGCCTGACAGCCCCAAGACCTCCTGCGTGCTGAGGCCATCTCAGGGCATATCTATTTTTAGGTGAAATTGAGATTTATTTTTTTATTCAATGTATGCATCACTTTATCCATGTGGAATTCCATCTGCCATTTTATTTCCAGGTTGCATAGACTCATATGGTCCCTGTTCTGCTTCTTCGTGGTTGCTTATCCACCTCCCCTTGAATATTGCCATCAGGATCCTGGGTCACATCCAGGCAGTGTCCTAGTCTGGCCCAGTTTCCAGCCTTTCCCTGTGACCGCTGCTCAGACCTTTCTCCCTTGCAGGAAATGACTGTTTACTCCTACTCCCTTGTCTTCCACCCAGTTGCCTCTCCATACAGGGACAGTCCCTTTTCCGGTGGCCTTTTGATGTCCCTACAGGAAGCCTTAGATGAGAGAGACATGCAGAGGTCAAAACCCAGGAGATCTGGAGCCCTCTGCGGGGCTGGAAGTGCCTTTGCAGAAGCCACACTGATTTTTCCCCTGGTTTATCATTTTCATACCGATAATCAATGCCTGCTAATTGTGCTCTGTCTCATTAGCCCTGTATGAATGTTTGGTTTAGAGAACTGCACTTGGCCAGGATTTTCTTCACAACCCCTGTCTTGCAGAGTTGACAGGACACTTGCCTCCCCGTCCCAAGACAATTTTAGGAATGGCTGTACCCAGGCCAGGGTCCATCTCCATGCTCCATTAACCCCTCAGTGAATCCATCCAGCCCTCCCTGCTGTGACTCCTCAGTTTGGCTCTTTGTAACCTCCCCTCCAGTCCCTGCAGTGGGAACCAGTTTCCCAGGGAGTCCCAAGGGAAGGGGCTGGCGAAGAGCCTGGGGCTGTTCCTGGTGCTCTGAGTTGTGTGCAAAGGAGTCACATCATTTTCCCTGGATGGATTTGTCATCTCTTTTAGTAACATTGAAGCTGAGCCTGTTCCTGATGGTGGCTTTCTGCAGGAAGACTCCCTCGAGGTACAGGTGGGAATCTGAAGTGGGAATGGTCTGAGAGCTGGAAGAGCTCTGCTCTGGAATTGGGCTGGGAGAGCTGGGGGTGTTCAGCTGGGGAAGAGAAGGCTCTGAGGAGACCTTACTGTGGCCTTTCAATATATAAAGGGGCTTAGAAGAAAAATGGGGACCTTTTAGTGACAGGACAAAGGACAGCACTTTTAAACTGACAGAGGGCAGGGTTAGATGGGACATTAAAATGTAATATTTTACCATGAGGGTGGGCAGGCCCTGGCACAGGTTGCCCAGAGAAGCTGTGGCTGCCCCTGGATCCCTGGAAGTGTCCAAGGCCAGGCGGGATGGGGCTTGGAGCACACTGAGATCGCGGAAGGTGTCCCTCCCATGGCAGGGGGCAGAACAAGATGGGCTTTAAAGTCCCTTCCAACCCAAAGCCGTCTTTGACTGTGCTTGGCAGAGTAGGTGTGATTCCCTAAATGAGACAATCCACCAGCAGCCAGTAGTTCCTTATCAGGAGCGATCTTATCTTCAGCTAATTCCCTTTTGTTAGAGTGAACGAGGTGTGATACAGCAGATGCTCAATTACCCTTTGTATTAAGAATGTTTTTGCTCAGCTCCGTGTTAGGAAACGGCCCAGCCCTTGTGCATTCCAGGGTCATGCCAAGTAAAGGTGATCTGCTGGCCCCTGGTTGCAGTTTGAAGAGAATATCTGCAGAACGAGCATGAGGTTCACTCAGTGACTAACAAGATGTCACCACCCTCCTAAAATCTTGGAATCTTGGAAATAATCCAAGGGAAGCTTGGCACTGTCACCCTGCCCATAGTTGTGCCTGCAGTGTCTCAGTGGGTTTTTCACACCTCCAGCAGCCCCACAATACCGTACAAACCATCCTGTGTCCCCTTAGTGCTCCCCTGTCAAGTCTCGTGCCTGGCTTAAGCATTTGGGAGGCTCATCTGCCTTCAATTTGCTGCTAATTGTCCTAATCTGTGTCGATAATAAGTCTGATAAAATCCACGGCCACGGAAAGCAGTCAGGTGGAAAAAACTGACCCGTCTGCCACTGTGTGCTTGGCTTCCAGCCTCCTTTCATAAAATAGGAGTTATTTCCAGCTGTTCTCAGGGGGAAAAGCCCCAGTTGGTGTGTGTGTGTTTCCCAGCTGGAGTGATGGAGCATAGGGAGTTCATCAGTGCTTCAGGTCTCTTCCCAAGGGGGTCTCAAAGTATTCAAGTCTTTCAGAAAAGGCCAGTTTTATGTTTCTTATTTCATTATAGGAATTTTTTTTTTCAACAAATAAGTCACTTAGTGAATCTATGTGCATATTTATATTCTAAATTTTATCTTTGGCAAAATAAAGCTGTTAAGACTCCTGCTGAACTCAAGCTGGAGTAACATTTTAATGCCAGTATGGCAATCTGCTGCCTTACTCTGCTCCTTGTCTCAGAATAAACTGTGTGTAAAACCAAATTAACTGAAAAAAAACTCTTCAACTGTTTCTGTGGTTTAATAGCACTTGGGAGAAGTTGAAGCAGCAGTAGAGTGAGCGAGGTGCTGGCTTGTTGTGGACCTGTTCCCTGGCAAGGTGCTGTCCTTGGCTGTCCATCCCAACACCGTGCTCATGGATTGTTGTGTCATCTGGCACAGCTGGCCACTGTCCTGCTCAGCTTGGTGCTCTCCACCTGGGGAGATGCACAGTTGGGTGAAGTCACAGCAGTCTGCAAGGCTCTCTGCTCCTCTGTGTCCCAGCATGGAACAATCCAGGCCCATTTTAGCAGAGCTGTTCCAAGAGGCCTGAAAGCACCAGCCACAGCGGGGAGGGTTTACAATGGTGAGGCTTTGGTTTGCAATGTCCTCCTCAGCCTCTGAATACCCTTCCCTCTCTGCAGAGCTGCTGTTGTAGAAAACATGAGGTGGATTTGGTGGAGCTGTAGGCTGAGGCGGTGGCTTCTACTAGACCAGATGACAGAGCTGGGGAAAAAAATCTTTTTTTTGAATGTGGGTCACAGAGAAGCAGCTGCCATGTTGCAGGATGGGTGACTGGGGACGTTGTGGCAGACTGCGGCGGGGTGCGTGGTATCTGTTTCATTTACAAGCTGTTCATGCTAGTTTTTGAGCCTTATCTATGAAGCAAACACTGTCGTAGTTTCTCTTGACTGTCATAAGATGGTGGTGGGAGCATTAGGTGTTCATCCCCATCCGATTGCCTCCCGCTCAGCCAAGTGAGAACCTTTGATTTTGATATACAGGAGGCCACAGAATTGCTCTCTTTTGGCTTCTCTCTTCTTTCCCGAAATGGCTGTGAGAGTGATATTTGGGTCAGCTGCCTCCAGTGTGTCATTTTCTTTTGACACTCATCCCTCTGAGCACAGAGGAGGAGCCCGGTGGGGAAACGCTGTGGAGCTGTTGGCTGCAGTGGAGTCGGGTGTAGTTAAAGGGGTGCTGTGGTTATTTGAATCGCTAATCACATCAAGGCAGGGGAATCTCTCTGATGCTTGACTGGAACGGTATGGGAGTGAGGATGGCTTTCCCCAGACCTTGCTGCCAGAGAGCTGGAGGGAGCCAGGTAAGCGCATGGATGCTCCAGCCTGTCCAAAGGCTGCTGCTGCCCAGCAGCGCCTGTCCCTCAGTGCTTCCTGGGGATGCAGCACCCAGCAGTGCCTGTGTGTTCTGTGTTCTTCCCTTTGGACCCTTGTGGCTCTGTCTGGACTAATAGGGTTGTTCCTTCTTGCCCTGCTGCAGTGCTCAAGGTCATGATCTGAGGTCTCAGGTGGGCCCAGGTGCTGCCATTCCCTGGCTGTCACAGGTGGGTTGACATTGTCCGGGCTCCGCTCGTCCCTGCGTGTCCCTGGCTGCCACCTTGAGCGGCAGTGCTGGTGCTGGGCCTGCCTGCACAGGCAGAGTTTGCTGCAGGATACTCTTGTACCCTTTCTTTCCCTATGCTGTCCCCAGGCAGAGTTTGCAGCAGGACACTCTCCTACCCTTTCTTTCCTTGTGCTGTTCCCAGGCTGGCAAGTGTGTCCTGGAAGGGGCTGAATCCTGGGATTTGTTGGCAGGTGTGTGCAGGACCCCAGCCCTGCTCCATCACACTCTGGCTTGAATTGCTGTTGGTCACTCAGGACCGGCCTTTTGTAATTCTCCCTACTGCGATTTTTCCATTTTCACCCTTCCATTGCCCATACTTGTTAAAATAACTACTTGGAGCACAGATTCAATAGGCAACAGTGCAGTATTTTTAATACTTTAATAATGCATTGTGTTACATCATGGCAGTGATAGTAGCACTGTGTGGCAGTTGTCCCGCACTGGGAGGGGGAAGGACCTCAGGTCACCATTTCACTTGCTCGTGTGGCTCAAGTCCCTACAACTTGTCCCCTCTGTTATGTTCATTCTTACAGGAAAAACTGCTTTGCTGCTGTTGCTGTTGTCCCAGACTATTCTCCATGGTGCCTAGGGAATGGTGATGGAATATTCAAACACAGAAAATTCCACTTAAACTTAAGAAAAGCTTTTTTACTGTGAGCATGGTCAGAGGTAGGATCAGCCTGCCCAATCTGACTTTTCAATACTTGTGGGGTCTCCATCCCTGGAGCTATTTAATAGGATCAGGCTGCTCAGAGAGCCTCAAAACCATTTAAAACCTGACATGGATCTGCCAACCTGGTGTGGTTGACCTTGCTTTGGGATGTAAAATATGGTGGTTTTAACTACCAGTTATCAGAACATTGCATGTTTCTGAGGGTGATAGGGAGGGGTTAAGCACCTTCAGGAATGACCGAAGTAAACAGTGCCTCTGTCACTTACAAAGGAGCTGTCGAAGCCTCAGACCAGTTGGGTGTTCCGGTGTTTGGTCTCATATTTTGTCAAGAGGTAACACAGTGTGTGTCTGAACCAGAGTTTGGTCGCCCTTAGCTGAGGAGCAGTGGTGTCTCACCAGATGGATGCCTGGTTTCAGAGCTGCTCCTGGGAAGGAGAACTCTGGTGTTTGGGAGCTGAGTGCTGGCTGTGTGTGATCACCTCGTGGAAAAGCCTGCAGGATCCCCGAGGTGTGAGAGAATGGGAATTGACAGCTCACACTCAAGAGTGTTCTGTGCACCTGGATCCACTGAGGCTGCGCTCACACAGTCTGATGGTCATTTCAGCTGATAGGAACAGTCTTTCCCGAGGATGCACTCCGATCTTTGGATTTTGAGGGTGCAAATATCAGTCTCCAGCCCTGTTGACTTCATACAGCCTGGGCTGCCAATCCAAGAGCTCAGCATTTGGTTAAACACTTGGTTTTGATCTCAGAACAGCAGTATTGGGTGTTTTCTCTAGTATGGCTTGAGCTTCAGATTAAAACTCTTTAAAAAAAAAAAAAATTGTCCTTTACCTACCCTGTAATTCCTTGTTTTCAACATCCAACTGAATTGAACAGGGAAAGAGTTTTCCTGTGCTTTACTGGCTCTTCTGCAGGGAGGAACAAGTGCAGCAGCGCTAGGGCTGAGGGCAGGCAGGGCCTGGTGGGTCAGCCTGGACCTGCCAGTGCTGTAGGAGCGCAGTTCCTCCAGGAGCTGCTCAAACCAGGCTCAGTGGGGTTAAACTGTGGTGGAGAAGAGCTGTGAGACATGCGAGGCTGGAGGAGAGGGAGAGGGAGAGCTCTGGTGGAGTAAACACTGAGTTGGTTCTGAGCTCCAGCAGCTCTTCCTTGCTGGGTTATTCCTCATCTGCCAGCAGGCTGTGACGGAGGGGATTTGTTCCTCCTCCAAGCCCAGCACTGTGCTGCTACCCCAGGGTTTGGTGTCGCTGTGACCGAGGCTGGGACAGCGTGGGATTTCAGTGCAGGCTGAAGCAGCACAGGCCTCTCTCTGATCACTTTGCTTCCTCCTTGATCCCATTTCACATCACCACAGTGCTGGCATCACCTGGGGCTCCTTCTGCCTCCTGATAGCTGCAGTCTGCAGGACGGGTGTGAGGAGCAGCCTCGGGATGGTGTCAGCCTACAGAAGTGCCAAACTGGGAGCTCCCCCTCCCAGTCCCTGGGCTGGAACACCTCATTCCTGTCCTTCAGAAGTGATGCTGATTCCTGAGCGTGTGTGAAGGGATTCAGGCTGACACAGACCCCACAATGGGCCTCCAAAAATCTCATGAGGTGACAGAGACTGTACAGCCCAGCCTCCATTTTCCACAGAGCCCGTTGGCACGGCAGGCTCCTGCTCTCAGATGAACTCGAGTCAGGCTCAGCTCGTCCTGTCCTCGTGCTTTTCTGATGGACCCTGCTCTTCCTCGCCGGGCTCTGCGTGTTCCGGGGTGCCTGCCCTGGACATGCTGCTTCCTGGAGCAGCACGCTTGCTGTAGGTGCAGTGAAAGCTGGTTTGGGCCAGCACAAAACACATCGTGATTTCATTTGAATTTTGTCACTGCGGGGGAGTGTTGCTAAAATTGTCACTTGGCTTCCCATGTTAGCAGTACCTAGAGGGCACGCCGAGGCGACCGGAGGTTCATGTCTTAGCTGCAAATTCCAGTTTATCTGTAAGCTGAATGCTCGGGTGGGTATATGTTGATTTTCAAAAAGATACGTACTTGACATCTTTATTTTTTTGACAGCGCAAGAATCTTATTATATCCCTACCTCTTACCCATATTTTCCTGTTCTATTTTTATCCCACATAGGATCTGTGGTCTCATAATTCAACATGGGGTTTTTTAGACTCAGGGGATTGGTCTGGGAATCAGCAGAGCCTTGTTAGCATGCCCAGGATTGGAAGGCACCATTCAGAAATGGTTTCCAAATTGACATTGACATTGTGGCTTTTTCCAAACCATTCTCTGCTGTTGCCACGTGAGCCTTGCCAGATGACAGAGTATTTATTTGAAAGAGCACTGTGTGCTCTCCAAAAAGTCCCAGCCTTTTCCTTCCCAAGTGTTCTGTAAGATTAAAACCAAAATTCAGTTCATTTTTCTTATTCTTTTTCATCTGCATTGCTGGAAATAGGAGTAAAGTTGGTGGTGATTGAACCCACTTCCTTCACAGAAGAGAGAAGCGTGATAGCGCTGAGTTGTCTTATTCCAGGGATATCCCCATATCCTTGCCCTTGTGGCACTCAGGAGGATGGACACTGGAATTGCTGCTTAGGGAATGCAGGTGGCACCAGCAGGACGCTCACCAGGATTTGGGATGTGCTGGCACCATCCCAGTGCTGGGTCTGGCTGTGGCTCTCTACTTTCTTGAGCAATAAAGTCCTACTCATTTTCCAGGTTAAAAAAAAAAAAAAAAAAAAAGGAACCCCTCTGCTTCCTCAAAAGTACTTGTAAATCATGTAGTTTCTTACTTTTCAATGTAAATGAGATTTGAATGAATAATGCTAATTATTCATTCATCCTAATTCAAATCCTATTTTAATTAGCCCGTGGGTCCAATTTCACTTTCATGCAGCATGAAACCTCTTTTGATTAACAACAGAATTGCCATGCATTTCTTTTTTTTTCCCTGCTCAGCACATGTCTTTTTAAACTGCTTAAAAACAAAACAAAACAAATAAATCATTAATAAATTAATCAAACTTCATTAGCGTAACCTGGGAAGACATAATTTAGGGAGGGAAAAAAGTCTTCTGTAAATATATTCATTCTCCCTAACAACTGCCTTGAGGCTATGAAGTCTCCTGCAGACAAGCCTTGTCTGAGGAGGTGATTTAGGGACCCTCCACTCCCTGCCATCAAAGGCAGGGGCACCTTCCACTAGACCAAGCCCCATCCAAACCTGGCCTTGGACACTTCAGGGATCAGCCACAGCTTCTCTGAGCAACTCCCACAGCCTCACCACCCTCATGGTAAAATAGCTCTAATGTCCCATCTAACCCTGCCCTCTGTCAGTTTAAAAGTTTTTTGTCCTGTCACTACAGGCCTTGATAAAATGTCCCCATTTTTCTTATAAGCTCCATTTTTACTGAAAGGTCGCCAGATGATCTCCCCAGAGCCTTTCCATCTCCAGGCTGGACACCCCCTGTTCTCCCAGCCTGTCTGCAGAGCAGAAGTGTCCAGCCCTTGGAGCATCTCTGTGGACTTCCTCCAACAGCTCCATGTCTGTCCCATGCTGGGGGCTCCAGAGAATTCCCCCCTTGCCTGCTGCCCATACTGCTTTGGAAGTAGCGCTGGGTACAGTTGGATTTCTGGGCTGTTGCTGGTTCACATCCTGTTTCTCATCCTCTGCTATCCCCAAGTTCTTCCCTTGCTCTCCATTCACCCACCCCCAGTCTGTGCTGGTGTTGGGGATTGCCCCAGCCCAGATCCAGGAGCTTCCAGTTGGCCTTGGTGACATTCACGAGGTTCCCATAGGCCAGCTCCTCCAGGCTGCCAGGATCCCTGGGAATGGCATCCCTTCCCCCCAGGGTATCAGCTGTGCCCCTCAGCTTGGTGCCACCCTGAGGCTGTGCCCAGCCCCACTTCTGTCATTGATGGAATGACATCAAATGAGTCCTGGTGCCACAGAAACATCACAGAAGAGCTTGGATTGGGCAGGATCCACATGGATCATCCAGTCCAGCTCTGTGATCCTCACAGGCTGCCTAACGTCCAACCAGACCAGCGCTCCCTGCACCCTTGTGCTCAGGTGCCTTGGGCTGGAGCTGCAGTGTGGACTGGGCTGGAGCTGAGGGGATCCAGTTTGGACTGGGCTGGAGCTGAGGGGATCCAGTTTGTGCCAATACAAGGCCAGGAGATGGTTCCAAAGGTGTTTGGGATTGGACAGCCTGGAATGAGGCTGCTTTAACACCCATGTGGTGCTCGCTGTCCTGCCCTCCAGGTGCCCTCCGTCTCGGGGAAATGGGGACATTGCTGGAGTGTTCAGCTTTCTCCCTTCTCCTGCCACGCCTCAGCTGTCCCATCCAAGGGCAGGATTTTGAGGATTTTACAGTAACTGCTGCTCTGCGGGGCTGTTCTTCCCTCCCCAAGTGGTGGGAGGCTGTCGCTGTTCGAGGAGAAAGCTGAAAGGAGGTGAGATTTTAAATATTTAAATGTTTAAATTCATAGCCAGCCCTCCCTGCCATGGGCTGGGTAGAGGAGAGGGGACACTTGAGGGCCCATTCCCTGTGTCTATGTGAACAACAGCTGTGTTAATTCCAGAAATTCTTCACCTGAGGCTGATTTCTTTTTTCCCATGTACCTGCTCCAAATTCTTCTTCATTCTGTCTGGGTGTCAGCGCCTGCAAAGCTTTAATTCAGGAGCCAGCTTGCTGTCAGAGATAAGCCTCCTGATATTTCATCATGGATCCTGCCCGCTCCAAGGAGCCTCCTCCGCTGGAAGTGCTGAAATGAACTTATGACAAATACAAGGAATGAAAGTCTCTCTCAAATGCACTTTCTGGCATGACTTAAATTAGCTGAAATTGCTGACATTCTGCCTTTCTCAGATGCGTGTCAGTGTCCATAGACTTTTCTTTCAAACATTGGAAAATTATTGAGTTAAATGTTGCCAGAAACAACAGATGCAGGAGCGCGGGTGTACGTTGGGTGAAGGTTACTGGGATGTGTCTGGGTGCTGCAGCATGTGTTGGAGAGGCAGAACGAGCCCCTCTAACCTTGGCTGATCCCACAGAACGGAAGGGTACCACCATAATTCTGCTTCCAAGTTCTTGGGTTTGTACTGCATTTAATTTGGATGGGCTGAACCTTTCCAAGATTTAATGACTAGTCATTTTGCTTGAACCAAAACATTTCCTTAAAGACCAGGAAGTTCTTTGCCTGTTCATAGGTCCTCCCATGTTTGTCCCAGCAGCTCTGCTCAGGACTAGCACTAAATGGACTAAGTGACACTTCCTTGGCAAAGAGAATCAGCTCTTGGGCAGCTTCACAGCTCCGCAGCCAGGATCCATTAATTGGCAGGTCCTGGTTGTTAACCACAGGTTGGATAAATCCTGCTGCATCCCAGGGCTGTGGGGACCCCAGCACATGTCTCTACATGCGTCTGGCACTCAGTGCATTGATATAACCAGTGATTTAGGGTTGGGAATCACAGGAATGATTCCTGTGTTGTTTCTACCTGGCTGCAGGTTGAAAATGCACCTTGAAAAGCTGGCACATACCCCGAAGAAATTTCTTAGATAGGAGGTAGCAGCTTGTCTAAAAGTAAAGATTCTCTTACTGAAACCTGCACTCATTTCAAACTTCCCTGTCCTTAACTGCTGAGGAATGTGACAGTATATGAAAATTTAAAGGCTGGTTCCTGCTGTTACTCCAAATTTACATTGGCAACAGTGTTTAATTAATTTCAAATTTACTTAGTAGTTTGCTTTCAGTGAAAAGTGTGGCCCTAACATTTTCAGGGAACGAGAATTAACCCCTTCCTTAACTCTTTTGGGTTTTGTCTCTTTTTTAGTTGATGAATTTCAGTGGGGACAGGGCTGTCCTTTCGGTGCCCAGGGTGATGGGATGGGCAGAGCAGTGTGGTGGGAGGGAGGTGTTGGGGCTCTTTGCCTCTGTAACCCCCTGTTCCAGATGTGGGGTTCACTTGCCTTTGCTGCTCTTTGGAGACTCCTCAGGCACATGCAGGACCCCCAGACTGACTCTGCCCCTCCTCTGGCTCCGAATCCGATGGGAAATGCTGAGTGTGGGGGTGTCTGAAGCACTGTCTTGTCCCACTAATGAAGAACTTGAGTGGCAGAGCTGGACTTGGGTGAAAGTCAGCTGAAAGGGGGGTGCAGAGCCCCTGCTGCAGGAAGGGGCTGCACGGGGACTGGAGCATCTGGTCTCTTTGCCTGTTAAAAAGATTTTATTTCAGCCAATGCTCTATGGAACGATGGCAGCAGGGCTGTGTGGAAGAGGAGCTCGGATGGAAACCTTGGGAGGGTTGCATGCACCTCTAATAGCTGCTGTCTGTGGAACACATCTGGTTTAAGCATGTCCCTATTCAGGGCTGAGTGCAGGTGGCCAGTCCACCTGAGTGAAGCCTGGGGATTTTTGGCTTAATTGGTAATTTTGATGACACATCATGATCCTGATATGTTGCTATTGGGATTCAACTTCATTTTCCTCCTGTGTTTCCCAACTAAACAAATGGATCTCTCTAAATCACTCACTTTTAGGCACCTTCCCCGTCCCTCAGCTGGCTTTGAGCCTCCTGTATCCACTCTCTGATGTTGGAGCAACTGCTGAAGGATGCAGCCGCAGGCGCCCGGGGCTGTCTCGCTAACAAGGAGGTAAGATCACCCTTGTGGCTCCTGATTGCAGGTGACACAGCCAGGGGTCACATCCATCAACTCCACCATATCAGCAGCTCTCCTTGAGACCCTGATCCTTCAGGAGCCTCCCTCCCTTCCCTTTTAACTTACTGGGAGAAACTTCTCCCTCTGTTACAAAACCCTGCTCTGCTTGTCCTGAGCTGCCCTGAGGTCCAGGCAGTGGAGCTGTTCCAGGGCCCTCAGCCTCTCCAACAATCTGTGTTTTCCTGTATCACTGGTAGCTCTCATCTCCAGTTCTCAGCCTGCAAACTCATGTCCCATGTCCCTGTTTTGTCAGCAGCCACTCCCCAGCCGAGCCTGGGAAGATCCAGCCTGGCTGCCAGGGATTTGGAGAGCTGCTGTAATTATGGAACTGATCTTGGATCTAATGTGGGAATCATTTGTCAAGACCTGTGTTACTTCTGATACGCTTAATATGGCCTTTTAAAATACTCTCCTGTGCTATTTTTTCTCCCACTGTCATGAAATGATAAATCAAATGTCCTGCACAGGCTATCCACACCATGTCCCTGCTCTTGGCTTTTCAGTGAAACACTGAATTCCACCAGAGGGGGATTACATTTATATATTTTAATTCTGCATTGCTTGCATCACCTCAAATTTCATTATTTTGCTATACACAACTCTGTGGTTACATGGAAGAAGTTGAATAGTTGCAAGTACTAATTTTCTTCCAGTCTCCTGGAATTTATTCAGCGTTAGAATAAATCCCTTTTAAGATCAGATTGCTGGAGATTTGTCCAGTTCTGGGTTCAGGATCTGTCACCAAATGTTGTCCTGATCTAAAAATTTCTATTAATAATGTTTAACAAACTGATATTTGACATCATCAAAGGTCTGAAACAAGCCTCATTCCCTGTGCTCTAACAGTGTTCAACAGTTCTTCCTATGTTTTACCAGTTTCCCTCCTTGAAGCTCCAGGAGGGCCTGCAATGTTGCTGGGTTTTGTTCAAAGTGTTGCCAAGGATGGGATTTTTACTGTTAGGATTGCAAATTTATCATGGAATAAAGGATAAATTTAAAATGGAATTGTTTGGATTGGAAAGGACCTTAAAGCCCATCCAGTCCCACCCCCTGCCATGGGTAGGGACGCCTTTCACTATCCCAGGTTGCTCCAAGCCCCATCCCGCCTGGCCTTGGACACTTGCAGGGATCCAGGGGCAGCCACAGCTTCTCTGGGCAACCTGGAATCCAGAGCCATTGGAATTTGGCAGAGTTGCTCTGGCAGTGTGGATGCTGTGCCAGCCCCGCTCGGGAGCGTGGCCAGTCCCGGCAGTTCCGGCGCTCGCTCGGCTCCTGCCAGCGCTGTCCCTCCTCCCCTCACCCACCCACCATTCATTTCTGAGGAGCAGCTCTTCTAAAAGTTTTGACAGGTGACTCTTTCTAACCAGGTTTTCACTACAAAATCCACACTGAAATCTTTTCTGAACCTGTGAGGAAGGTATTCAGCCTCCTAGAGGGACTGGACCCAAATCCATCCACAGGACAGTTGGAGCATAGTTAAAAGTTCCTTAGCCCAGCCCTGTCCCTAGGCTGGCCCTGCAGGGTGACACTGCTCAGGTCACCAGGTTGTCCTGCCTTTGCATCACAGGTGGGCTGGACCATCCCTTCCTGAATCAGGACAGCTGGCACTGCCCTTGGAGACCATGGTGTCTCCATGGGCTGTGGCTGAGACCACGATCACCAGCCCAGGCTGTAACAAGTTAAAATAAATCCCATTGTCAGTGGTGGGACTTGACCAACAGCACCCAAAAATCTCATGGGCACTTGTCTTCCCATCCACTGTTTTTTGAAGCCTTCAGCCTCCACTCTGAATGTTTTTGTCAATCTGTGACATACAGAGCAGCTGTGTCTCTCTGTTGGGTTGGCGAGTAGCTTTGGGAGCACATTTTTAAATGAAATTACACTGAACTGCTGCTTTCTCCTACAGCAGATTCCTCAAAAGCCTGCGGAGGAGACGTAGGATCTTCAAGCAAATTCTGGCAGCTGGATCCCGATAGCAGGTGATGGTCACAAACATGGATGGGTGCTGGGTGTAAAAGTCTGGAATTTTCGGACTCTATTGGTTGAGTTTGCACCCTTTAGGCTTGAGCTGATAAACTCATAAATATTTGGGGGTTCTGTTTGTTTTTTAGATAAACTCATTTGACCACCATGAGTTGGAGTTTTCTGACCCGCCTGTTAGAGGAGATCCAGAACCACTCAACCTTTGTTGGCAAAATCTGGCTGACAGTGTTGATTGTGTTTCGGATTGTCCTAATTGCTGTGGGAGGAGAATCCATTTATTATGACGAACAAAGCAAGTTTGTGTGCAACACGGAGCAGCCTGGCTGCGAGAACGTCTGCTACGATGCCTTCGCCCCTCTCTCGCATGTCAGGTTCTGGGTGTTCCAGATCATTCTCGTGGCCACTCCATCGGTGCTGTATTTAGGCTATGCCATCCATAAAATCGCCCGGATGGTGGAGCACAGTGAAGCCAGCAGGAGAGCAAGGAGGAGGAGCTTGCCCATCCGCTGGAAACAGCACCGCGCCTTGGAGGAAGCTGAGGATGACCACGAGGAAGACCCGATGATGTACCCAGAGATTGAGGTGGAGAGCGTCCGGGAGAGTAAAGAGAAGCAGAGCCCTGCCAAAGCCAAGCACGATGGCCGGCGGCAGATCCGGGAGGACGGGCTCATGAGGATTTACGTCCTGCAGCTCCTGGCCAGGGCCCTGTTTGAGGTTGGCTTCCTGGTGGGGCAGTATTTCCTGTACGGCTTCCAGGTGAGCCCCGTGTTCGTGTGCAGCAGGAAGCCCTGCCCGCACAACGTCGATTGTTTCATTTCCAGGCCGACCGAAAAGACCATTTTCCTGCTCATAATGTACGGGGTGAGCTGCATGTGTCTGCTCCTGAATGTCTGGGAGATGCTCCACTTGGGCTTTGGCACCATCCGGGACACATTGAACGCCAAGAAGAAGGAGCTGGTTGACTCTGGGACCTTTAACTATCCCTTCACCTGGAACACGCCCTCGGCTCCCCCGGGCTACAACATCGCGCTGAAGCCGGAGCAGGTGCAGTGCACGGAGCTGTCCAACGCCAAGATGGCCTACAAGCAGAACAAAGCCAACATAGCTCAGGAACAGCAGTACGGCAGCAACGAGGGCAACATTCCCGCCGACCTGGAGATCCTGCAGAGGGAAATCAAAGTGGCTCAGGACCGCCTGGACCTCGCCATCCAGGCTTACAACAACCAAAACAACCCCAGCAGTTCCAGAGGGAAGAAATCCAAAGCGGGCTCAAACAAAAGCAGTGCCAGTAGCAAGTCAGGAGATGGGAAGAACTCGGTCTGGATTTAACGTTGGCTTGGTTGATATGTTGTGGTTTTCTCTCCTGGTTTATCATAACCAGCAGCCCCGTGAATAATGGCTTCCATTAAGGGAATATTTGACTGTGCTTATTTTCAGGGATACCGTTGGCTCGTGATTCAGCCCCTGGAAAGGGTCTATACACTGACTCTAGAACTATAAAACTTCATTCTTTTGTCTTCCAAGTCAGGAGACAAATAGGTATATTTAATTCATTCTCATTGAACGGTTTATGCTGTATGTACAGTATTCTAGTACATTTATTATGCACAATTTTTTTTGTATTTGTACACTGGATCTGATGTTACACTTTTTATATCAACAAGGACAAAGCAATGGTTAGCCATTAGCATTTTGTTAATTTTATTATTGTTGTCTGCAGTTATGTCATTGTTCTTCCTTGTTTTCCAAGTAAAACTTTTTATAAAACTTTTCTATGCTGCGTTTCCGAAGTGCCTTGAACATGCAGAAGTGGAATCTCCGCTCTCCGGGCAACTCATGGGTGCAAATCGTGAGCGGGGAATGATTTGAGAAACTGTTAATGGTGCTCCTGACTCTGTCCTTTACGAAATTAATGTGCTGCTTGCAAACTGGAAGTGTCATTCCATAAGCTCCTGTGTCCTACAGGCTCCTTCCCCTGTGGAAAATGATGTAGGAAAAATGTGCATGTGTGTGTTGGGAGCAGGAGTGGCAGCTGTGGCGCAGAGAGGGCTCAGGGCTCCATGCACACCTTGTGCAACAGGAGGGAGGAGACACTTCAAACTCCTGCAAAACATCCAGAAAAAACAGAATAGAAATGACTGGATTCAGTAACTCCTCGTGTTTCTGTGACAGCAATGGGAAGAGAAGTTTGTGAGGCCTCCTGTTGTGTAACACCCTGTGCCCCAGGGCAGGCTGTGGTACCTTTTGGGGAGGATTCCTGTCCTCTCCACACTAAGGGGGTCAGATGGAGCCATGGTAACTGTGTCTGTCTGTGGAATCCCCTCCCTCTCCCGGCAGCTGGCACACACGAGCTGTCTGTGAGTCTCACAGAGCCCTGTCCGAGTATCAGTGATTCTGCCTTATTCCAGATCCCTCTTCCTTCCGTTCTGTCCGAGGAATTTTGTTCGGATGGAGCAATATGTATAATTTAGCTTTCTGCTTGAGAGACCAGTCCGATCTGGCATTCTGTGGGTTTGGCATTAAACTTGAATTTACAATTAGTAGAAGGGGAGTGAGGGACTGATGCCTTTGGCTCTGTCTTTCTGGCAAGGAGCCAGCTCGTCTTGGAGAGATGCTGATAAATGTCTCTGCTTTCTGCTGCTATTTATAATGGATTCGGGACCTTGCTCTGCTCCCTTTTTTTTTCAGGTTTCCATGCATTTTAATATATTTTGGGGGCCTGTTTCCAGCAGGGCTGTTCTCTTTCGAGGCTACCTCAGCCCCTCGTCAGAGCTGGGTCAGGAGCAAGAGTCACAGAATCAGGGAGTCCCAGAATGGTTTGGGTGGGAAGGGACCTTAAAGAGCATCTCATTCCACCCCCTGCCATGGGCAAGGACACCTTTCACTATGCCAGGGCGCTCCAAGCCCTGTCCAGCCTGGCCTTGGACACTTCCAGGGGTGGAGCAGCCACAGCTGCTCTGGGCAGCCTGGGAGGAGTGAGGAATGAGCAGTGAGGCTCCATGGAAGACGCAGATAAATCCCTGCCCTATTGCCATCCCTCAGAACATCCAGGCGCAGTCTCCACATTAAATTTGCTCCAAGGGGACATGAGCATGTCCTTGCTGTTCCCCTCTGCCCGAGCACTTCCTGCAGATTGCTGTTGTGCTGAGTTGTTTGTCTGTTTTCCCTCTGGGACACCAGGCAGGCCAGGCGTGGGGCCAGACTGTCCCTGAGCAACCTGGAGAGCTCCTGCTGTGCCCAGAGCCAGCGCAGCCCCTGTGCGAGCCCCTCTGGAGCTGTGGGGACTCTGGGAAGGGAATTGCCCCCTGGCCTTTGGCACTGACCCCTGGCTGCCTCGGGGAGCAGGAGGAGGAGTGCCAGGGTGGTGTCTCTAAGGAAGTGTAAGTGACCCAGGACGTGTGTAGCAAGTGGATGTGAGCAGGGATGGCCCGGTGAGCTGGGACTGGCTGTGTGGTCCAGGGGCACTTCATTAGTGATGCTCCTCTAATTAAACAGTGGCCTGAAGAAAGTCACAGCGATGGGCAGAGCGAGCTGTGAGTGTGGTCAGGAAGCTGTGTGGAAAACATGTCTGAAAGTATGAGGCAGAGACATTTGGAGCCTGGAGATAAACAGAGATGTGGCCACAGGCTGCTCATCACCCCCAGCACTGCAGCTGCTCTGTTCAGTGTCCCAAACGGGTGACATTTAACCCCGTGTGGTGCTTTGGGAACAGCCTTTCACCAGTGAAAGCAGGGAAAATCCTCCTCGCTGCTCTCTTCCCAAACTATAGCAAATTTCTGTTAATGACTTAAACCAGGCTCCCACCTGCTGCTCCCTGTGTTTGTGTTATTTCCCAGTTAATGATCTGAACCCTCATCTGTGTGAAGCTCCTGCCTCGGAACAGTCCCAAGAGCTTCCGCCCACTCAGTAAATCCCTGTTAGTGAGCAGAGTGTCCACAATATTCCAATCCCAGCGCTGGATTCATTCAAAAATACGAAGTAATGGAGCTGTTTCTGTTCCTGATTTTTATTTTCACTTCCATTGTGTATAAAGTGCACATTTGGGTTGAAGCTGAGCGTGTGTTGCTGGTTGTGGGGTCTGTCCCAGCTCTGTTCTGGCTGTGACTGTGGTTGGTTTCGGAGTATCGGACTTGGTTTTTCCTTTCGAAGAAACAATAGCTGCATTGCTTTAAAATGCTCTTGCTTTGGATTAATGTAGACCATTCCGAAATAAACGTCCAGGAGAGACTCTGGGACAAAAAATGCTGGATGGAATTTGGATTTGTGGTGACATTCTCTGGGCTTGGAAAAAAAAAAATGTATTAAATCCAGTGGATTACTCCAGTCTGAGTGAGATGGCTTCTTTTTTCCAGCAATAGAATATGGGATGGAGGGAGAGGGATATTTAATGATTTGCCTTAGAGCCACAATTTGGAATTTTTATACATTTGGCCTTGTTCAGGTCAATAAAGAGTCGGCTCTGAGCTACCTGTGCCTTTTGCGTGGGAATTGCTCTGCAGGGATGAGAACAATCACATTAAAAAAAGGGAAAACCCACCAAGCTGGGAAGTCAGACCTTGGAAAGGGTGGAAAAGAGGGAAATCTGCATTTATGCATATGGATGAGCGCGCGGGCAGTGCCCAGTGAACTGTGCAGGATTTGCTGCCCCAGTTGAGCCGCGGTTCAGGCGCTGCCGCCCGGCTCCTGTCACAGGGCACGGCTGGGTGGCTGTGGCTGTCACAGGATGGCTCTGCTGAGTGTCCCTGCTGTCCCCTCGCTGCCAGGCTGACCTCGGGCTGCGGAAGGAGGCGTGGAGTGTTTGTCCTGGTGCAGCTGGCAGGGAGCTGGGAGGGAGCTGGGTCCTGTTCCGGGGGCTTGGAACAAGGGCTGTTTGTCCGGAGAGAGGACAGCGGCCGCGCTGCTGCCCTGCTCCCGAGCCGCTGGGCCAGGAGGGCTGCCGGGCACCCATGCCAGCTCCACAGCTAACAGCTTTTCTTTTCTCCCCTGCCAGGGCACCCGAGCAGCCCACAGACTGCACAGCCCAGGAGAAGAGCACGGGACAGGGAATGCCTTTGCCAGCTCCATGCCTGGGACGGGTAACGCCAGCCTGAGCCACGGCACAGGTTCCAGCACAGGGATAATGCTCCAGGGCTCCTGCTGCATCAGCAGTTTCCAGTGCAGGGATAATGGTCCAGGGCTCCTTCGTATCCATCAGCAGCTTCCAGTGCAGGGATAATGGTCCAGGGCTCCTTCGTATCCATCAGCAGCTTCCAGTGCAGCGCTAACAGGCCCTGGGCTCCTGCTGTATCCATCAGCCATTTCCAGTGCAGGGATAACAGGACCTGGGCTCCTGCTGCTCCCAGACCCTTAACCCCCTGCTACTTTAAACACGTGGTTATCCCTGTGTGAGTCCCTGCAGGCAGCCACAGGCCCCCAGCTCAGCCTCTGCTCTGGTTTCAGGCACAGAAGCCTCTCTTGAAAAGCAAGTTCACAGTGAGAAGGTCTGAAATGCTTTTAACCACTGCTGAAAAGGTGGGTGTGGGGTCCCAGCACTCTGCCCTTGTGACACATTTGTGGGGCAATGGTCAGGGAGAAGCCCATCCTGTGATGGCTGGGTTGGATGCTGTGCTCAGGAGAACCAGAGGTCAGAGCTGGGGTCACACACAGCCGCCACAGGCTGGGCTCAGCCGCCCGGGGCAGATGTGCGGAGCTGCCGGAGGTGCCCCTGGGTGTTTGTGTGGCCTCCAGCTGCTGCTCCAGGAGGGAGCAGAGAGGGAGCAAAGCAGCTCCCAGGGGTCCCCTGGCACATCTGCCAGCCCCGGGCGGATGCCTTGGGTGCCTGAGGACCTCTCCCAGCGCCACACGTCTAGACGTGATCCCAATGGAGCCTTTGTGGTGCTCGCTGGCAGCTCCACCTCCTTTTCCTCTGCTGGGAAGGGAGGGTAAGGGTATTGCCAGTATAAATGAGATCCTCTCTGCAGAGTGATTTTCCCTTTGGAAGCATAGGTTGGGTGTTAAATATCATTAATGTTAAGTGTTCTTACCTGTAGTTCAGCTATGGTTTTGTAGCAACTACTTGTATGGAAGTGTGTTACATTCTTGTAGCTTGATTTGTTAATAATTCAAGAATTCCTGGTCCCAGGCACACAATTTGCTGCTGTGAGGTTCCTTCCAAAGGAGCTGTTCCTTGAGATGTGCTCAGTGCCTGATCCCTGAGAATGGGATGTGCTCAGCTCAGTTACCGTGGAACAGTTTCTGAAGGACAGATCCCTTTGCAGGACTTCAGTGATGTTCTGTTAATGCCATAACTCAGCGTAATCCACCCTCTGCAGCAGCAGGGGAAGGAGCTCGGGGGCTTCTGCTCCTGGGGAAATTGCCATTCGTTTTCTCTGTATCAGAGGAGGCTCCAAATACCAGTTCATCATTGCTTGGGAAATGACATTTTGTTTTCTGCAGCATGACATTATCACTGTTGTGTAAATTCCATGTTGATAGCTGGGGAAAATGCCTTGGAAGGGGGATTTAAAGGCATCTGATTACCACTCATCAGGGCTGGGGAGCCATTTCTGTGCAGTCCAGGTTTTGCTGTCCTCCTCCCTTGTATCTTTTATTGTGCAGGATGTGCTGGTGAGTCTTTGGAGGATGTGGGCCCCGGGAGCAGAACCGTGGCCCCTGCGGCTGCATCCACATGGACCCTGGGACGGTCACACTGAGCCCTTCTCCTGTGCCTGGGCTGTGACTGTGGCTGCCCCAAGGCCTGGATTCCCTCTGGAGGTGAAGTGTGGCTGAGCAGAAGCAGGAGCAGGAGCTGGGAGCCCACTTTTCCTTTGGAGCCCTGGCACAGGCAGGTGAGGCTCTGGGGTGAAGCCATGCTGTTGTCTGGAATGTGGAAGGTTCCTCTCGGGGCTCCCATGGCAGTCAGGATCCAGGCCCTGCCGATGGATGGGATTCCTTTGGCCAGAAAACAAGCAGTGGTGTGGTTTAGCTCTGCTGGGAATGTTGGAAAGCACAGGGGTGGCTCCTCAGCTCCTGTCTTGCCCTCATTTAAAGACATAACTGAAGGGAGTTACTTCTTTTTCTTCACCTCTGTTTCTTATCCCTAGAAAACTGATATTCCCATGTATGAGTGTTTGATGGGCTTTTTATAACTTTTTCCATAAAATTGAAATCACCTGAAAAACCATGATGAGCAAACTTTTAAAAAAGCCTGTTCTGTACTGAAAACAGCTTTGATAACACAACAATGCCCTTGTGAGAAGGGCTTGGAGTGCCAGGACAAGGGGGAATGGTTTCCCACTGCCAGAGGGCAGGGTTAGATGGGATATTGGGAAGGAATTGTTCCCTGTGAGGGTGGGGAGACCCTGGCACAGGTGCCCAGAGCAGCTGTGGCTGCCTCTGGATCCCTGGCAGTGTCCAAGGCCAGGCTGGACAGGGCTTGGAGCAGCCTGGGATAGTGGAAGAACATCCCTGCCCATGGCAGGGATGTTCTTTTAAATGGACGTTCTTTTAAAAAGGTCTTTCAAGCTCAAACCAATCTGATTTTTATGATCTTATACATCTCATATCTATATAACACATATAAGATAATAATCTCCAGGTCTCCTGCAGGTGCTGCCGGCTTCAAGTGAGTTCATGGGAAGTTTGGGACCCTTCCAGTGCCAGGAAAAGGTGGTGACTAGAAGTGCTGCTGCTGCAGGCAGGTAAGAATTGGTGTGAGGGAGGAATTTGGGAGCAGGGCTGGGAAGCTGCCGCCTGCCAGGGAATGGCACCTTGGGACACACACAGACAGGAACCTTTGGTATTCCAAACCCAGAAGTGATTGTATCACACAGGAGCACCTGGATGCTGCTGGGCAGCGTGGGAACACAGTGCCCTGCAGGTGTAAAATAACCACCTCACCCTAAAGGATGGAAGTTTGTGGTGAGACAGAGAGCAAGCAGGAGAGCCTTATCCCTTGGTTCACCCAGAATGTGGGATTTCCAGGGAAACTCAAGACGCCCCAGAGTTTCCTTTGGCAGTGTGTCTGTGAGACCACACTGTCCCAGGGGATTTGTCCCCTGTGCACAGGGGAGGGGGGACAGTCCATGGCTAGGAGGGGATGAGCTCAGGAGGGTGTGATTTAATGACTGGATGTGGCACTCAGTGCTCTGGTCTGGGTGACAAGAGGGTGATCGGTCCAAATTTGGACTCGATGGTCTCAGAGGTCTTTTCCAACCTTAATGATTCTGTGATTCTGTGAAATGAAATCCTGGTTTAATCATTGCCTGTGAAATCTGTTTTCTTTTCCCATCTTCCCTTCCCTTGCTGACCAGCTGGATGGAGCAGCATAAGGAGCCTGTTGGCTTTTTAACAAAACAGTACATTAGGATGCTCTGCAGTGCTCAAATTTAGTCAGTCTGAGTATTTTGGTATCTAGTGAGGGAAGGGAAAGATCCTTGTGAGGAACAGAGATCCCAGAGAAAGTGTCATAGCCAGAGCAGGATGAGGACAGAGTTACATAAACTTCTCTGACCTGGAGGCTGTGGCACCCCCGATATCCCGGAGAGGAGAGCCAGGACCTCGGGAGAACTCAGACCTGATTGAACAAACTGCTCATTCTAGTTACGAATTTAAATTCTCAAGGGCTAGGGAGAAAAACCCAGGAAATGGGCAAACAAACCTTCCCTTTGTCAGCTGCCAGTTTAACTCGGCACCCTCTGCTCGCTGGCTCTGCCTCGGGCCGGGGGCAGCGCTGCGCTGCGCGGGTGATGCCGCCCCGGTGGGAGCTGGAGCTCGCCTGGCTGCGCTGCCAGGGTGACACTGGGATCCCAGGGCCCGCTGGGACTCCACGGAGCTGTGCTGACCTGGATTTGAACCGTGTGCCAGGCTGCACCTCTCCCGTGCGAGCAATGGGCCGTGGCATTGGGGTCACGCCGGCTGCGCCGCGGCAGCGCGGGGGTTAAAGCGGAGCTGGGAGCTCGGCCCACGCCTGGAATGACACGGGCTGTGAGCTGGAAAAGACCTACAAGGGATGCAGGCAGGGCCTGGCAGCAGGAGATCGCTCCTTAAAGGGCATTGTGGAATGTTGTTGTTCATTCTAGCCTAACACGCTCCGGCAATTGGGTTTCCCCCGTTTTCCCCGGGACATTCGCGCCCTCCCTCCGGAGCTGGCGGCTGCGCAGCCCAACTTAAAGGACACCAAAGCCTTCAGTCCTGTTTCCGGGCCATTGGCTGGTGAAAATCCTCCCCTTCCCCTGGTGGTCTCACTCGGCTCCAGCCCACGGCCTCTCACGGGCACGGGAGCGGCCGCACTTTGACCCATGAGCTGCCCGATGTCCCCAGCATGGGTCCGGCTGCAGCAGCTCCGTCGGATTCCCACTGGAATTTGGCTGCTGTTCCTCGTGGGGCTGTTCTTGCCTTCTCCTCAGTCACTGAGCTGACCTCAGCTCCTTTTTCCTTTCCTCTTTCCCCTAACACTGAGTGTTCAGTGCTCTTGGAAGGGAGGGACACCATCCTCCCTGTTCCCCTGCTGGGTCCGGGGTGGCTGCCCCTAGCAGGTCCCTCCCCCTGAGCTCCTTAAGCCTCTAAGAATTTTTAAAAGTGATTTTGGGTTTGAGCTGAGTCTGTTTTGTGGGCAGCCTTGGGAAGCCTGGGTTTCTTCTCGTGTCCTGATCCTCTGCTGCTGAGGGATCCTCACTGCTGGTAGAAATCGGGTCAGTGGTGCCTCCAAAGGTTTCAGCTCTGATATCTTTTACCTAAAAGCCAAATGATCCTGGCTTTCCCCTGCAAATGCTTCAAGCCCAGGGTAACTCTGGGTGTGTTATCACAGGACTTTCAGTACTTAAGGGGAGAAGAGGAGGGGGACAAACTTTTGAATGGTGCCTGCTGTGGCAGGATGAGGGGTGATGGTTTTATACTGAAGGAGCATAGATTTAGACTAAATTTAAGAAAGACGTTTTTTATTATGTGAGTGGTGAGGCTTAGGCTGTCCAGAGCAGCTGCCGCTGCCCCATCCCTGCAAGTGTCCAAGGCCAAGTTGGATGGAGCTCTGAGCAACCTGGGATCGTGGAAGGTGTCCCTGCCCATGACAGGGGGCTGAATGAGATGGTCTTTCAGATGGTTTTAATCTTCTGCAATTCTCTGATCAGCCCGAATTGCCCAGCAGCACAACCAGCAGGGGAAGCCTGGGAGGTGACTGCAGTCACCACAACCTGTTGTGTTTGCCTGACTGCCACAAGCACTCCTGTGACCACTCTTCCTAATCCATTCCCATTCAGCCTGCCTGGATCCTCCTGGGCCACCCGGAGCTGGAGTCACCTCCCCTGTGGATGAGCTGCGCTGGGCAGAGCCTTGGCAGCTGGGTGCTCTGACTGTCTCCTTCCCCCATGCCTGGTTTCTGGAATGCCCTGTGCAGTGGCAGCTCCATGGGAGGTGTGTGGAGCCAAGAGCCTCTTTCCCCAAACGGCCTCTTTTCCGTGCATGGGTTTGTTTCTTGTTTCCAGCTGGAGCCTAAATAGCAAAATTCCCACCGTGGGCGAGACAGAGCTGGGATCTGCTTCCACCTGAGGTGTGCATACTCCTCCTGCTGAGTTTCTCCATGGTGACAAACCCGTCAATTCCCCAAAAATTTCCATGTATCAAATAAAGGCCTCAACTTGGAGAGGCATGGCGAGGATGCTCCATCACAGGTCACACCGTGTGCTGGGACTGAGAGAGAGCCAGAGTGAGCTCT
>VZRL01003536.1:311893-323119 GCA_013397895.1 Origma solitaria | reverse complement strand
TATATATATATATATTAATGTCCCCAAACCCAGTGACAACGGTGGCTTCTTGCTCTGAACCAGGGGTGTCCCCTCGCTGTGGGGAGCACCCCGGCACTGTGGCTGTGACAACGTGGGGACACTGTGGTGACAGTGATAGAGATGGGGGGTTGATCCAGACCCCTGATGCTCACGGTGGTCCCAGATCGCCGTGTCCCCCAGCCCATCACTGATACATCACACAAGAAGCTACGCAAGCCCAGCCAGGGGATGTCAGCCACCTGCTGTCCTGCTGTCACCTCCCACCCTGTCTCCTGTGGTGCCACCACAGCCATGGCACCCGTGGGTGCCCAGTGGGGCTGTCACACCAGCCTGTGGGGCACCACACGCTTTGGCCATGGCTGGACTTGGGGACACCCTTGGTCACCCTCTGTCTCCATGGCAAAGGGGTCCGGTGGCAGGCAGGGACACTGGGCAAGGAGGGGACACAGTGGGGACACCCCCACACTGCCGTGGGCAATGGGTATCATTCCCCATTGCCTCCCTGCTGAGTGTCCCAGGAGTGTCCCCACACATACACGCACACACCAGGTTGTGTCACCAAGTGTCACCAGGGGTGTCCTCCCTCCATGCTGAGTGTCACCAGTGGTTAAAGGGACCAGTGTGGTCCCTGGTGCTCCATGGTGCTGTGGGTTGGGTGGCCCTACAGAGCCACCCCATGCAGAGTGACACGTGCCACGTGCCACAGGGACAGGGCGGTGCCTCCCCCCAACCTGCAGTGGGGGTGGGGGACACCCGGTCTGGGGGGAACAGGTGCCACAAAGCTGCTGTGGGGCTGGGGTGACAAGTGCCACCCAGTGAGCAGCCCCATGTGTCCCCAGCCCAGGGCTCACCCTGGTCCCCCGAGAGGGTCCTTCTGTCACCCCCAGCCCCAGTGTCACCAGTTTGGGGTTCACCTGCCTGAGCTGGGGAAGTGGGGAAAATCTTGAGGGAGAGCTGTCACCTGTGGGTGCCTGTCCCACCACTGGGGACTTCGGGGTCCCATGGCTTGGGGAGTGCAGCCATGGCATGGGGGATCAGGGCAGAATTTGAGGGGACAAACCCCACACGGGGCCTGCTGAGCTGCTTTGGGGGGTGGGGGGAGGCACATCTGGGCGTGCAGGACTTGGTCCCCGTGGGACTCAGCCCAGGCACCGGGGATGGGGGGACACGACTCCCAGGCCCTGGATGGGGAGAGGGTGCTGGCCTGGTACTGGGGTGTACTGGCCTGGTACTGGGGTGTACTGGCCTCGTCCTGGGGTACCCGGGCCTGCCTTTTGGGGGACCCAGGCCCCCCCGGCTGGAAGATGCTGCTGGAGGGCAGAGGGGGATGTGGGGCCGGGGGCTCCCCGCTGGCCCCGCAGGTACATTCATTCATCCAGTGCCGAGTGCCAGCCCGGGGGGCCGGGGGGTCCCCGTACATTCGTGGCGGTGCGGGGGGGGCCGGGGGGTGGTCCCGGGTGCCCCCCCCCGCTCTCCTCCTCGGCCGGACCCTCGGCAGCGCCGCCCCATTTAATTGCTGTTAATGAGGCGCTGGGGGGGTGGGGCAGAGCGGCCCCGCTCAGGCCCCCCCGGACCTGCAACACAGAAGTGGGGTGCGTTTAGTGGGGGGCTGTGACAGGGGGGTGACACATGGGGGGACACTGAGCTGAAATGAGCCAGCACCGGGGGGGGGCTGCTGCCAGGCCCCCCCAGCCGCTGTCCCCGTTCAGCCGTGGGGGCACAGAAATGGAGACAGCACGGCCGGACACACAGCACACGGACAGACGGGCCCGGGGGCTCCCACGCCGTCAGGCTGCCGGACGGTGACGGTGACAGGGACGGTGACGAGACGATGGGGGGGACACGGTTACACTCCCTGCTGAGCCGGGTCGTACCTTCCTCGGCGGATGTTCCTTGGGGGAGTGGCAGGGGGAGAGGAGAGGAGCATTAGTGCCACCCCCGTGTCCCCGGTGTCCCCTCCAGTGTGTCCCCCCACCCCAGTGTCCCTGGTCCCACAGGCAGCAGCGGTGTCCCAGTGCCAGGCAGGAGCACACACAGGGGGGCCACCGACACAGCCCCCGCCCCAGCACCCCATGCTTGGGGACAGACACGGCCACGGGGTCTGGGTGACGGTGACACCCCAATGGCACATGCATGCAGGGCAGGCAGGGCCAGGGGTCAGGCAGGGGCTGGGACAAGGGACCAGGCAGGGCCAGGGGACCAGGCAGGGCCAAGGGGACCAGGGGCCACACCGCAGGGGATGCCCAGCAGGGCACGGCCCGGCCCTGGCGCAGTGACGGTGCGCGGGGGGGACGTGGCCGGTGACAGCAGCAGAGGGGACGAGCCATGCGGTGGCTGCTTACTTAAATCCCCAGCCTGTCCCCCCTAGGACGATGGCAGCCACCAGCACGGCCCCCGCGATGGAGCCGATAATGATATTGGTGCCACTGGGACCTGTGACAGAGGGGACAGGGAGGAGGGGACAGGGTCACACGTCAGTGGGAAGGGGACACGGGGACATGGGGACATAGCCCCAGGGATGCCCCAGTGCCATGGGGACTGAGCAAGGGGACAAACCCAGCCAAAGGGAACACGTCAGGGGGGAGGGGACATGGGACACCAGGACACAGCCCCAGGGCAGTCCCCGTGCTGTGGGGACGTGGGAGGGAGGAAACCCAGCCATAGGGACACACCTCAGAGGGGAGGGGATGCGGGGACATGGGGACACAGCCCCGGGGATGACCCCGTGCTCTGGGGACCTGGGAGGTGGGGGCAAACCCAGCCATGGCCGGCTGAGCTGCAGCACCAGGGTGGGGACACACCCTGGAGCCCCGGTGTGGCTGGGGACAAAGCGGGACAGCCCAGCCTGCGGGGCCTGGGGACAGCAGGGAGCCCGTGTCCCCCGGGGCACACGGACCCTTGTATCGCTCTGTCTCCCCCGTCGGCTTCGGCTCAGGGATGGGGTCGTAGACGCTGCAGTCCTTCCCCGTCCACTCCGCCCGGCAGATGCACTTCCCCTCGTTGCTGCAAACCTGTGAGGGGATGGCGTCACCTCCCGCGACCGTGACACCCCTGCGTGTCGCCCTGTCCCCGCCGCGCCCCTCACCCCATGGTCGAAGCAGATCTTCCCGTCCCAGCTGCCGGGGCAGGAGCTGAAGTTAAAGGCGGTGGCTGGAAGGCATTTGCGGTCGAGACAGAGCATTCCGGGCCCGCAGGGCGTCCCGTCCTCCACGTAGCTCAGGTCCGAGCCATCCACCAGCTGCACGTGGCCGCCCCTGTGCCAAGACAGCCACAGCAGGTGACACCGGGACCCCAGGGACCTGGAGCCATCCCGGTCCCCACGGTGGCCCCGTTACCTGCAGTCCACGTAGCGGTTCTGGTGGTAGAAGGTGGTGGTGGCGATCTCCCCGCTGAGCTCCCCCAGCCGCGGGGACCCCGAGATGTTGGCGCAGAGGAGGAAGCCACAGAGGACGTCCCTGCAAGGCAGCGGTGGTGTCACCGGGATGGCAGGTGGTGCCAGGAGGGGCCGTGAGGACAAGGGTCACTCACTGCTTGTTGCACTGCAGCCAGCCCAGGCCCTCGCGCCCGCAGTTCCCCCGCTCCGTCCCCTCCACGTTCAGCTTCTCGTAGCAGAAGCGCTCGGCCGAGCCTGGCAGAGAGCGAGTGTCACCTGCTTGTCACCCTCTGTGTCCCCCCACCCCAGGCCAACACTCACTGCGGCCCCACAGCGCGTTGCACTGACGGTCCCGGGTTTTGCAGCGCCCACCATAGCAGCGACCCTGCGGGGAGGGGAGAGGGGTCAGGGTCCTGGAGGAGGCTGGGGGGCTGAGAGGGGCTCACACACGTGGCCGTGGTGCTGCTGCAGGGACAGTGAGACCCCCACACATCCCCCGTGCCTGGTCCCAGGAGCAGCGCCCTGGCTCAGGGGGTGCAGGGACCAGGAGCCACATGTGTGCACAGCCAGGGGACAGCAGTGGGGGCTCAGGGCCCCCTGCTCATCCCAAACCACACACCCACGTGTGTGTGCCTGGCTCAGCTGTGGCTGCAATTGCCGACAAAAAGTCACAGCCATAGGATGGTTTGGGTGGGAAGGGACCTTAAAGCCCATCCAGTCCCACCCCTGCCATAGGCAGGGACACCTTCCACTACCCTAGGTTGCTCCAAGTCCTGTCCAGCAGGACTTGGACAGTCCCAAATGCCCTTCCAACATGCACAAGCCCCGATGCTGCAGCCTGAGAGGATGTGCTGAGCCCCAGGGCTGCTGCACCCACCTGCTCGTTCTCACAGAAGTATCCATCCAGCTTGTGGAGGTTGGGGGGACACTGTGGGGACATGGAGAAGAGGTCGGGTGATGCCACAAGGTCCCACCAGGTGTCCCACGTCCCCCCAGCCCCACTCACCTGGCTGGAGTCCCCGGTGCAGGTCTCGGGGATGTCACACTCGTTCACAGCCTCCCGGCAGGACACACCACGTGGCTCGTACTGCCCGGGGCACAAACCCAGCACATCAGGAATGGGACAGGACCCAAGCAGATTCACATCTGGGCCCGGGCCCCCCTGAGCCCCCTGGGTGCGCCCAGCCCCGCACCTTGCAGCCCTTGCAGCAGAGCCCATCGCTGCACATGGCGTCGTGGGTCAGGGTGCACTTCTTGCAGCAATTTCCGCCGCTCCTCGCACACTCCTGCCAGGACAGCAGCCGGAATCACAGCCATCAGCCCCCTGGCAGCCCTGGCAGCCCCCCAGAGCAGGGGGAACAGCCCCCCGACCCCACTCACCGCCAGTGAGCCACAGTCGCACTCCTCGCCCGCCTCCACGAAGCCATTGCCGCACTCCGGAGGGTCCAGGAGCTGCCGGGGCCCAGAGAGGGACATGACATACACATGACATGACATGAGAGCTGCTGGGGACCCCTGAGCCAGCTGCTGCCATGAGCCCCCCAAAAGGGCATCACTGGGGAATGACAGCACCCCAAAACCTCTGTCAAGCACAAGGCTCTTTCCCCTGTGGGGGTTCAACATCAGAACCTTGGCCGTGGCAGGGGCTGGGGACACCGCGAGTCCCGAGGGACCTCAGGAGACACCCCCAGAGTATCGCTCCCCACTGTGACCCCCAGGGGGGCCAGGGGCCGTTACCTTCAGGGGTTTGTTGAAGAGGCAGCTGCCGCCACCGTCCTGCAGGAACTGGTTGTACTCATCGATGCTGCAGCGGGAGAATTTCCGCGGGAGGTAGTACCTGTGGGATGGGGGTCACTGTCACTCCCTGCCCCGCCTGGAGACACGGCCGGGCACCCGCAATCGGGCAGAACCCTCGGCACTCCCAGACACCCGAACACGGGCAGGACCTCGGCGACGCCCCCGCCGGCAGCGGTGACACGAAGTGTGCAGCGGATGTGGCAGTGCCACCCCGAGCCACTCACCCTGTGTCCTCCATGATACAGCCCAGCCACGAGTCCGGACACCGGCAGTCCCCTGGGAGGAGAGAAGAGGGCTGGGGGTGCTGGCTGTCCCGCCGCCAGCCTGGTGGCACCGCGGCATGTCCCCATGGTCCCCACGGCCCCGCGGGAGGCAGGTACCTGCGGCCGTGCGGTGCTTGTTCCACATCATGCCCACGTTCTGCCCCAGGGTCTGCGCCAGTGTCACCGCCATGGCCGCCACGTTGCCGTACTGCGCGGGAGCGACGCGGTGTCACCGCAGGGACCCCCGTCCCTGTCCCCAGCCCGCCCTCCCGGGGGTCTCGCCGCACCCACCTCGTTGACGCCGCCGGCGCGGGCAGGGGAGCAGATGCCCCCGACAAAGGCGGTGCCGCTGCGGCTGCTCTGAAACGTCCGACCCCTACGAGGAAGAGGATGGTGGGGACGGGGGACGTGGTCCCCGGCCCCGCGTGGGGACACTTGGTCACAGCGCTCACGAGAAGAGGTGGACGGTGTCGCTGTGCTCCGCCAGCCCCTCGCGCCGGTACTTCACAAACTCGTTCAGGATCTCCAGGGAGTCTGGCCCCATCCGGATCCGATCCTCCGCCGCCCACGTCTCCATGGCCACCAGCACGATGCGGGTGTTGAGCTGCTCCTTGTAGATCTGTGGGGACGAAGGGACGGTGCTGGGGATGAGGCCCCTCCCGGGGACAAACCCACCAGCTACCGGGGATAACCCCCGTGGACAGCTTCAGGAGCTGAGCACACACATCCGTCACCAGGGACAACTGCCGAGGGACAAACCCCCGGTGGGACAAACTCACCAGGTGCCAAAGAAAAAAACCAAGAGTGGGACAAACTCCCTGGGGACAAACTCTCAAGGGACCAACCCCACCAGGTGCTGAGGACCAACCCCGCCAAAAAAAACATCAGGAACTAGAGACAAACTCTCTGGGAACAAATCCACCACTGCTGGGAACAGACTCCTCAAGGACAACTCCCCAGGGACAACCCCCCCAGGACTGGCGATAAACCCTCTCTCCAAGGATAAGCCCACTGGGGACAAACCCCTTGGTCCCTTGGTTGTCCCCCAAGGGACAAACCCATCAGATGCCTGTGATTAACCCTCCCAGGGACAACTCCCCCAAATTTCCTTCAGAGGTGCCCCTCACCATGTCAGCCAGGTTGACCACGGACTTGGCGAAGTTGCTGGTGAGAACCACGGACTTGCGGAGCTGCAGGAACTGGGGGCACACAAGGGGCCAGGTGGGGTTGGGGGGACCAGGCCGACCCCTCACCGCCCCCGCCGGCCCCGGGGACCCCCCGGCTCACCAGCTGATGGTCATTCACCACGGCCAGCTCGATGTACTTGGTCTCGCTGTGCACCGTGTGCTGGACTCGGCGGACCTGCAGCGGGAGCCTGCGGCTAAGCTGGCACCGGCTGCTGACCCCTCCAGGGATGTTTGGGATGCAGGGAGAGGGGAGACCCACTGGGTGGTCTTGGGATGGGGCCCTCCAATATTCCAGTGGGTCCCCTGGGAATCCCCGAGCCCAGGAAGGAGCAGCAAACGTGACCCCAGCACCCACAGACCAGCTTGGCTGCACCCACAGCCAACAGGCAGAAATCAACCAGGGTGAAGTGCCCTTGTCCCCTGCCCCCCGTCCTCTGTTCCCTGCCCTGTGTCCCACATTGTCCCCGCTAACCTGCCGCCGCCGCCGCAGCTTTGGTATCCCACCCGGGACACGCTGGCTCAGCGCAGGGAAGAGGCAGCCTGGAGGGAAGGGACAGAGACAATGGGACACCAGGACAGAGGGCCACTGAGGCCATTGCCACCAATCCCCAGGAACAGCCCTGTGCAAAGGCTCACCCAGTCGGGGGCAGCTGGGGATGCGCTGGACGATGTGTGGTCGAAGGCCCTGCCACGGGGAGAGCTCTGTCATGGCCGTGCGTGGAGGGGAGGACTGCAATGTCCCCGTGTCCCCACGGCTGTCCCCAAGCCACAGGCAGACCCGTAAATGCCTTGGGGAAGCTCAGGCAGGCACATGGCAGTGCCACCGCTCACCTGCCCGTGCTCGGCGCCCGCCTGGGGCTCGATCAGATACGTGGCTCGGCCGTCCGAGAAGACACCACTGCAAACAGAGGTGGCGGTGTCGGGGTGCAGAGAGGTGCAGCCCCCAGCCCCCCTGTCGGCAGTCGGGTACTCACCTCAGGCCCTGGCAGCTGGAGAGAGCGGCGAAGGAGCGGGGCTGCCCCCGGATCCGGCCCTGGTAGTAGCAGTGCTCCCCCGCGCCCTGCGGAGCGGGACGGGCACTGAGCTCCCGCCCCGCCCCGCGCCCCCAGGGGCGGCACCCAGGCTGGGGGCTCTGGGCTTCACTGCCAGGCCCCTTCAGGTTGTGCCTGGTGCCCACAGCACCCGGGGATCCCCCGTCACCATGGCAGCACCCCCCGTGTAGGGACTGGGCACCCCCGGGACAGGGGGCACCCAGGGGCACGGGGACGGGGGGATTATGAGCTGCTGGCGACCATTCCTGGGTTTTTGTGGGATTTATGAACTGCCCACTACAACCCCTGCACTGGCACAGCACGGCACAGCATGGCACAGCACGGCGCAGCGTGGTTTGGCACGGCACAGCACGGCATAGTTTGGCACGGCATGGTTTGACACGGCATGGTTTGGCACGGCACAGCATGGCACAGCACTGCACAGCATGGTTTGGAACGGCATGGTTTGGCACGGCATGGTTTGGCACGGCACAGCATGGCACAGCATGGTTTGGCACGGCATGGTTGGGCACGGCATGGCACACATCTTACCGTGCTGTGGCTGCCGTTGCTGCCTGCGCCGACGTGCCGCTCCACGTAGTGGGAGGCGAGGAGATGGCTGCCGGGAGCGGGTGGGGGGTGAGAGGCCGTGGGGTGAGGAGGAAGAGGAGGAAGAGGGAGAAGACAGCAGCCATCCATGTGCAGGGCATCACCCCGGTATGGGAGACCACCCACCATGCACGTACACGGAATCACCGCAGCACGGGACCCCCCAGTTTGGGACCCCCCAGTTGGTGTCCCATGAGCCCTCTCCCCTCTGCTCCACCCCCCGGCTCAGCCCCCAGTAGTGGAGCTGGGATGGCTCTGCACAGCCCCCTCAACCCCGAGCCCCCCCCAGCTCCTCCCCTCCTGCTGGCGGTCACCAGCAGCCCCACGGTGGGTGCCCAAAGGCCCACAGCGGGTGCCCCCCGCCCTGCCGGGACCCCCGGGTCACTCACTGGTTCAGCCGGAGGTCGAGGGTGAAGGCTGAGCCGAAGGCACGCACCATGAAGCTCACCTGGGCCAGGTGCAGTCCCTGCGGGACAGCCAGAGCCGTCAGCCCCCTCAGAAATTCGTAACTACGATAATAATTAAAACCCCAACCCGGATACGCAGCCTGTAAAGATGCACTGTTTTTTTAAACCGAAAAATTCATCATAAAGGAAATACGTTTTTTCTCCTCAAACCCATCACGCCTGGAGCACTGGGATGGCACCTGCGTCCCATGGCCCCCTCCGCGTGTGCCGTGCCGGGGTGGGGGTGCCGGAGGGTCCCCCCGGCGCTGGGCCCAGCCCGGCCGCGGCAGCTGAGCCGCCGCTTCTCCCGCCCTGCGGCGCCGCCGCTCCTGACCTAATTCCTGCCGCCGGCAGCGGCAGCGGGAGCCGAGCGCTGCGGCGCGGCCTCAGACCCGGCAAACTCGGCGCACGGGTTAGAGCCCGGCCCCGGCTGAGGGTCCCTCCAGTGCTTCACACGGGGAAACGGCAGACAAGCCAAAAGAAAAGCCGTCCTGGCGTGCCCTGTCCCCTTGCTGCGAGCCCAGCGCAGCTCGGCATGAGGACGCAGGGATGAGAAGCCATTTGTCACCGCGGGGAGGGGATGTCCCGGGCCACGACCGCATCCCTGGGGTCCGGCAGCGCGGCCGGAGAGGCTCAACAGGGCTCTGCTGCCGGGACCCAGTCCCGAATTCCCCAGGATCTCCGCTGCTCCCTCCCCCCTCTACACCCTGGCTTAACACCTCCCTGGCCTCCCGCCAGTGCGGCGGCTGCCGGCGCTTCCCAGCGGTTTCACTCGACGCCGGGTGTAAATCACCTCTGCGGCGAGCGCAGCTCCTCATCTCGCCTTTAGCCGGCGCGGACGGGGATCGATGGGCGCCGGCCTCCGCGGCTGCCAGCACCTCACCTCCCCCGTGCCGGATGGGGCGCGTGTGCTGCTCCCCGAAACGCTGGGATGGTCAGCCACGGGGTGAAGGTCACTGCCCGGTGCCCGAGCCTGGCGTGGTCTGGGGAGCAGCACTGGCCGGGACATGGGGGCTGCTCCAACGTGGCCTGGATCCGTCCTTGCCGGACCCACGAGCCTGTTCCTGTGGGAGCCCTGCCTGCCACCTGCCCGTTCCCGTTCCATCTCTCCCAACGCCCGCGCGCCGCCGGTTCCCAGATTTAATGGGATTTCGCGGCACAATTCAGTGTCCCTCCGGGGAGGATCGCAGCGGGATGGTCCCTGGGGGGACGAGGGCTCCAGTTCGGGATGCCGGTGCCCACGCACACGCTGGGGTGCGGCTGGGCCAGTGACGGCGGCTGCCTGGGGACCCGGACCTGCCACCTGCCAAGGGACCCCAGAAAGGGAGCGGATTGGGGGCTGTCGTTCACTTACTGGTCCTCCGCTTCCTCCTCCTCCTCCGGGCTCATTCCTGACCCTGGTGTCCAACTGATGCTTTGGGACTTCTCCCCCCGAGCTCTGCCCCACCAGCCTGCTGGGGTGGGTAATTTGGGAGACCACCCGCCCGTCCTGCCATGGGGCCCGCGGGAGCCTCCGCGGCAGCGCGCCAGCCTGCGTGGCAGGACCTGCGGGAGAGGGGAGCAGGTCGCGGCCACCCTGGGAGGGTTGGGGGCACGGAGGCTGGGAATGAGGAGGGATGGAGACACAGAGGGCTGGGGACATGGGGACTGGGAGCGCTGGGGACGAGGAGGGACAGGGAGATGAGAACACGGAGGGATGGGAACACGAGGCGACAGAGTTGGTGAAGATGCTCAGGGGGTGACCCAAGTATGGCACTGCATCCGGAAGGGGACACCTATGTCCTGGACGGGATGTCCGGGGAACGTGGAGGGTGGGTACAGGGATTGTCCCAGGGTGGACGGCTGGGGACCATCCAGGTACGTTGGTGTGCCCAGGAGGGGACACCCAACAAGCACGGGCTGGGAGGGGTGCCAGGGGGTGGCGGTGACCAGCGGGGCAATACATTGGGTGGGGAAGCTCAGGAGGTCTCAGATACAGTGGCGTGTTCTGAAGGGGACATGCAGGGGACATGGGTGGCTCATAAAGCGATGCATTCCAGAGGAGGCATGCAGGGGACAGGGGAGCTCAGAAGCGCCATCACACCTGGAGGAAGGGTTGGGGGGGCTCAGCATATCCTGAAGGGGACATCCAGGGAAAAGGGGGGACTGGAATGGGGACACATCTCAAAGGGGACACCCAGGGGACAGGGAGGGCCGGGATGGGGACATCACCGAACGGGAGATGGAAGACTGGTATGGGGACACCCCCCAAAGGGGACAACGAGCAGACAGCAGGACTGGTGCAGGGACACCTTTGGAGGTGACAGCCAGGGGACACGGGGGGTGGCCGCTATGGGGACACATCCCAAGGGGACGTGGAGGGCTGCTATAAGGACATCTATGGGGACATGCAGGGGACGGAGGAGCCGAGATGGGGACACATCTTGAAGGGGACATGGGGAGCTGCTCTGCGGCCACCTCCAGCGAGGGGACACGGTGAGGGCCCCAGCGGGGACAGCG